>JALIZH010015698.1:0-97417 GCA_030522465.1 Rhipicephalus appendiculatus
CAGGAGACATCTCACACAGGCACTACCTTGGAGGTCGAAATCCAGTGCCTACTGGCTACTCAGGATGCATGGATCACCGAGGACCGCCGAGGTGATGCCATAAGGAGCTTCGCCCCTATATATATATTCATCATATACAGGTACCGCCATCCAGCGGACACTCCAAGAACTAAACGAGAGGTGGCTACCTACTACATACATCGAGGACGCACGACCCACGGCTTAAGGAGCTTCGCCCCTAAAAGACACAACCGCATTGCTTGCGGTGCTTTAACCATAATGGAACTATGCCAACTAGCCAAGTTGTGGACCTTGCTATAGACACATGGTTAAACTATGATAATTCGGTACAGTTTGATATTTCTGTGGCATCTCTCACAGAAATAAAACTGTTGTACGCTGTTTCTATATATAGCATCTTGTTGACAGATATGGATGTCTGATTTCATTGACACTAAGGTGAAAGCGTGAATGAAAATATAGTAAAGCATAAATATGCTCCTATATATATATGTCTGTATGGATATATAAGTATCTATAAATGCGCGTATATATGTACCATCGCAATCAGCAGTTTGGAGACCACGCGGTTACGTGGCAGCGTGCATGCGCACTCCCTCTAATCACTCGTTGTCTGCTGTCCAGAGTCTCGCACTGCACATGATCTATGTCTCTGGCCTGCTTTCCCGCTATTCGGCCTTTATGCCAGCGCGCGGGCTGAATATTTGAATTTGTGACAGCAGCCATCAGTATATATAGTGCTTTTCACGAAGCATCGGCGCGGCAGCACGAACTACATCAAGTGGAAACTTTCCCTGCGCAGATCACTGTCGTTGGCAGATTGTCACGATAAAAAGGTGCTAGCCATTCTGCTTTTAATGTGAGCTCTGTCTGTCATCAACACAGCCGCGGCATAAAACACTCCCAGAACGATGAAATGTTACCTGCTCGGCAGACGCCTCAATCCAAGTGATGCAAAGCTATCGGTAAGCGGATTATTCATAGCAACAGTAGTTTTTTTTAACTATCGACAGTGTAAGGAAACTATCCATAGTACAACTATCAATAAGCTTCCGATAGTATTAGCTGTAATGCAGTCGATAGTACCAGCGGTAGCATTATACTACAGGTAATACTGTTGATAGTGCGGTTAATAATTATGCCACTGTTGGTCAGTGATAATGCCAGAACTTTCCCGATAGCCTACTATCAGCAGTACTCAGTTCGTCTATCAGGAATATTTCGACGAAAGCAATAAATTATTTGCGCAGCGAAAATGCCAGATGATTTCCATTAAAAAAATTGATATTCAGAAGCAATCAGTTACATCTTACAATTAACACACTTAGTCTTTCATATATTTGTTTTGGAATGTAAAGCCATAACAATATCAACTCTATATTTTTACCTTGAATTCAGAGAATGAAATATAAATTGGAAGTTCCGCAGTTCCGCCATATGTAACGGCTGCCTTTGTGCTACAGATAAATAGTTCGACATAATTATAATATGTCAGTGAAGCATTCGGGTGAAAGAACACTAGCATGTCAACTTTGTGGTCCTTCATGCTGCTTCTCCTGCTCCACCATTTACCAGGCACTCTAGGAACGAAGTTTATGCCGCAATGAGTTGACGCGTTGAGTTTGACTGTACTATCAAATTTACTATTGATAGCGCTATAGAGAGATTTTTCTACTATTCATAGTTCAATAGTCACTAACTACCGGTAGTATCGATAGTGCTGTCGATAGTTCTGCATCACTACAGTAAACCCCCGTTGCTAGGGGACCCTTCAATTTACCGCGAAAGGGCCGACTTGGCGCCGTGGCTGTTGTGCCGTCAGCATTAGTGGCGGTAGCGTTCGCTAATTCGATAAGCGGGCCGAGCGCCGGCGTGGAAAAAGCGAAGAAGCAGGCCAGTGAAATAGTATGACCGCGGGTGCGTACTGGAAAACTCTGCAGAGCGGGCCACGAGCTGTTAGACGGCGCGCGCACGCGCACTGCCACGCGACCGCGTGGTCTACAAACTGACTGAAGCGTGGTCTACAATCGTGACTGTACGCGTATGTGATATTGGTTCCCTGCCAAATGAAAGCTTTGTAGACTCGTCAAGCTGTTCGAGGAAAGCTTTTATTCTACAATTCCTACATCTGTACTTGTGTATCAGGAGGGGAAATCGGCAATTTGAATTCAAAGTTTTGGCCCTTATTTGCTGATCCCCTTTGGTGAATGCTCCGCGATAAGTCAGTATGTATGCGTCTATATAAGGACACACACGCACCCACACACACACACGCATATACGTATATATATACACATAGATTCTCGACATAACGAACTTCAATATAACGAGGTGCTCGATACAACGGAGCATTTCACTTTCGACAACTTAATGCCCATACAACACCGTGTATTTCGAACCTCAGTATAACGAAGCATGTTATCTGTAATTTAGATGTAAAGACGTTTAATTGTGCTGCCCAAGAGAAAGACCACGACGATAAGTTCAAACTTCTGCTGGGGCCATTGCTCATATAGTTGAGTTGTTCTCTGTTTTTGCAAATGCATGTTTGAAACCACGCGCCGCGCGATGATTAGAGGCTGCAGAAGAAAAGCAGCGTGCTGTTCGGCTGCGGCTCCGAAGAAGAGGGCACAGCAAGATGCTTTCCTTGCATTTCGAGCAGCGGAGATGGAGAGCGTGTGGCTGACTCGTGGCATTCTGGACCCCTGGCAGGCGCACTATTACATTGTCTTTACGCAGCGTAGGTTCCTATTTTCGTATTGATTGCTGCGAGTTCCATGCATCAGCACCCGGTACGGTGAACTGTTGCCGCCGCGTATCAAGTAAATGGCACAATTGGTCGTAGAACTAGGCGATCTAAATGCAACTAGTTCTCATCTTTTCAGCGATGGTTACCGAAACCTTGGACGGCCGACGATGCTAGTATCTACAAGCAATCTCGATCCGCGAAAGAACAGGAGTCGTATGTAAATGCCTAGCAACAAAGCCGATAGAAAAGACTGTTTTACAATCCATGCATAGCGGCGACCGAAATTCGTGATGCTATACCGCTTCTCAGTCAATACTTTGTATATATTTACGTGCTATATTTCGCAAATCAGAAAAAGTCGCTACAATAAACAATGGTGCCCTAATTCAGGACAACGCCTTGCTTTTGTGCGATTTAACATCGGAGCTCAGACACTTTTCTGCATGGTTAGCCTCCCTGCCAACCGCACTTCTGCTTCCTTCCTATTTTTTTTTTTCGTTCCTATGCCGCTGTCCTTTTGGTTTTGTCGCGTACGATGGTTTACGACATCGCGCATTTATCGAAAGATGTGGAAAGGAAGTGGTTCTGTTCTGTGAACATAATAGAATTGGTGTCGCATTACCACATGCAACATCCGATGTCCTGATCACAATCCGTGGTCGCAAAACAGGCGCGCTGACTTCGATTATGCCACGTTAGCACAGTGCAGTGCTTCCATGTTTGGGCGTCACGTCTGGCCACCGTGGAGAGGACTTCGCTGGCGCAGCTTCAAGCAACGGTCGCCGGAACTCAGACGCGATAAAATTGATTATTGAAACATTCCTTCTATACATCTCGTGCAAAAAAGAAGCTTTTGGTGACTATGGGTACCTTAAAAGGTCGAGTTTCAGTTTCCCGAAAATTCAATACAACTAAGTAAATTATTGAGGTTTGACTGTATCGAATGCATGGCTTCTCAGCGGATTTACAACCGTCGGCAAAATAAGTCGGGACGCGCGAGCAGCGACTGCAATCAGATAAAACTGCGTCGCCGCACCGTCTGACGTTTAGCGTCTGGTGACGAGACATCGCAGTGTGCGTGCACATCCTTTCACGATCGTAGCCATGTCTTCTTGCTCACTTGAAGCAGTCTTGCTGATTACGTGTAGCGTTTTATGGTAGGGGTCGCTTTCTTTGTTCAATCCGTCATGCTCTAAGTTCGATGGGGGCACGTTCGCGGTGAAGGGGACGCCGCTCGCTTTGAGTTTATCAGACAGAAAACGCGTAACAGCCGGAATTTCTCTTCTCATCTTATGTTAGTAAACTGAAGAACATTTTCGGCTCACGCCTCTTCGTTGTCGATGACTTGGTTAGTATTTCCCTACCACGTCGTAGGTTTTCACCGAAAAGAAAGATATGTTTTCTTACTGTTTGGGTATAGTGAGCAGCGTGCGCTTAACGCCAACCGTGCCCCCGTTGAACTCAGTGCATGACCTGATTAACCCTTTCAGTCCCGAATTAAACATTTTCAATGTAAGCAACTAGCTCTTACATTTTGAGATGAGCATGATCGTGGTAGTCCTAAAAAACTGAAAAACTATTCGCTCATACTTTTCAGAGAAGAGTAATTAACGTGTCAACTAATTTAACAAATAATTATTATTTAATAATCATTCCATAATTTTTGCTTCATTTACTACATAAAATATTATTTACATAGGATAGCATATTGTCCAATAGCCAAAATTCAAATTTCCGACACGGAACTAAAATTAATGCCCTATCTCTGCACGGTGAAAGAAGACGCTGCCTCAGCGAAATGCGCGAGCAGCACGACCGCTTCTGTAATTTCTTCGCTCAGACGTGACCTGCCTTTATTATATGTACCATGTTGACACCACATGTAGGGCAGATGCTAAATAAGGGCTCTTAAGGAAGAACAAAGCTTTATCTTTACCAGATGCTTGCTGACTGACCTACATAATTTATGATTCCAATTGGAATCACAGGGACTGAAAGGGTTAAACGAACAAAGCACCCCAACCGGCAAACGGTACATTTAATCAGGTATACTCGGCGACAACTTTTCTTGACAGCACTGTGCAAACTACAGAACCGAAGTGCATGCCTGCTACCGCGCCAAAAAATAGTACTTAAGTGTACTGATAATTTTCTCATTGGCCTTGCTAAAAGAAATTCTGCTTTATTTATTATGAGGTTGAAACAGCTGCGTGAAGTCGTAGGTAAAATACAGCAATTGTCCACTTTACAAGAATGCCTTCCTTTTCTTTCCGTTTCTGAGACAGCACCACCATTTCAGCATGCCCGTTTTTCATGGCAAATATGCCGTCCATGACGTAGTAGTTCAGTGTGCGGCCGCAAACGCGCTGTTTAGTTCTCCAAGAAAAATATACCCGTAATATGACGCTAAAATGCACAGTGAACAATCGAATGTTTCTCCCATTCACATTTTTCCTGTATATAATTTTCTAACGATGCGAGTGAGCAAAACCGAAATCAGCCATAAGCTGCCGTACTACTTGCGAAGCAACACGACTGTGCCGAAGTCCCGCCTCCGTAGCATTCGCTCCAATGCCAAGATAAGTCGTCGCCGAGTATAGTCCGCTGCTAGCTAGTACAAAGACATGGCTGCGAGTGTGAAAGGACGCGCACGCACCCTGCGATGTCTCGGCACCGGACGCTCAACGTCAGATGGAGCGGCGAGGAAGTTTTATCTGATTGTGGTCGCTGCTCCCGCGTCCCGACTTATTTTGCCGCCGGGTGTAAGCCTCTTCATCATACTTCAATCGACAGACATAATACATCATGTTCACCCACGTAACGCATGCGCCTTTCAGTTACAAGCGAGAAGGTTGTCATCGGGTTTTCCAGTACCCACTCTTCTAACTTACTAACCTATAAAAAATTCCCTGAAAGTATATTTCAGCAAAACGTTCTTTACGCGCCAGGCAATGCAATTTACACTGCGTTAAATCTACCTCTTTTGCCTCGAGTGTGGTTGGGAGATTTCTTTATTGCCGCAAACGCACTTTAGACGGCACAGCAAAATTTTTCTTCAACTAACACTTTGACGGTATTGAGCTATTTAAACAATTTTAGCCGCTAAAATGAAAGTCTTCTTGCTCTTCTTTAAAGGAAGGCATCATCAACGACACTCTGCGTATCAAGCCTCTGCTGGAAAGGCCCCGTTCTATCGACGGTCACATTCCGCACGAGTTGTTTCAAGTGCCACCGAGAACAGATACCCCTCCTATGCACAGGGACTACAGTAAGACAAAAAAATTTTGCTTATTCAAACGCTTTCACACTAGGAAGTTGGCTTTCACTAATGTTACCAATGTTCTTTGCTTAAATCGCGATTAACTTCTGAGAAACTCCACAAAAAGGACATACATGTTTCAAGCGTCTCTCATTTTCATTGTTATTTCCGTATTTTTCCTCCACTGATGTATAGGCAGAATGTAACGTTACTAACTTAAGCAGTCCTATACTGAGTGTTTACTCACTCAGCATATACGTATACGTAGGCTGTTTAAGAAATGTCAACAAAATCCTCTAGAATTAGGAAAGTGCAATGTTATATCGCGCCGCCGCCGCCGCCGCCGGTGCCCTTAACCGCTATCGCGCGAAATAAGACAAAAAGTTAAAAAAAATAAAAAATACCTAGTATAATGTCAAATACAAACCTGGGCCCTATGCGTGCCAGCCCAGTATTCTGCCACAGAGCCACACCGGTCTTTTTCTTTTTTATTAGCTTGTGCAAAAAGCTACAGAAAGATTAAGATACACGCATATACATTAGTGAAACGAACACTGATGCAACGCTGTCTAGTCTAGAACTTTTTTATATCCCGTGTCTAACACAAAGCCACGATGGTGTTTGCAACTCCTTTGCAAACAGACCCTATGCAGGATTCATGTCGCGGAAGGATTCACGTTAACATGTGTAATAGAATGTTTTAGAAAAGTGTAATAACAACCAGGCGTCCCACAACGCGAATAGGGGATATTCATAATGTTAGGCGCCGTCGCGGAATAGGCGCCGTCGCGGAATCGTCTGCTAGCGCCTTCTTAAAGGGACCCTGAAACGGTTATATGAAGTTTTGTCAGCGTTTAGGCTAGAGCATCATCGAACCATTGGCACCACAAATTTAGCGGCACGCCGTGTACCAAGGCGGCTACGGACAATTATATCATACCCTCCTTCTCACCCCTGCCTTGCCTCCTCAACTCATGAGACACGCTGGCATCGCTGGCGATCGCAGAGCTCACGTGAGCACACACCACGATTTGAGCTTCGCCCAGTGATCACCTCCGAGATTGCACGCCGACAGGTTGCGTGCATCTCGGAGACCATAGCCCAGTGCGCCCGGCAGCACGCACGCCGTCTGGCAACAGAGACATCGCGGAGTGGTTTATACGTGCTCCGACAGGTGCCGCCACCCTGCCAGCCAATTTTTCGTGCGCGCACACCGCAGCTCCAGTGACGTCTCCAGCAGCCCCAATGACGTCGTGCCCACACTGCATGTCGTATTCGCAAGGGGCGGTTGAAAACGCGTTGGGCTGAGCCGCAGTGATCTGCAGCGATTCGCAGCTTTATAGCGTTGTAATAAATTACACAGTGTAAGCAGAGAGCTTAAATTAGTCTGTAAATGAGCCTTAGGACTTGGTCTACTGGCCCAATGTGTTTGTACAAAATCGTCAAAACCGTTTCAGGGTCCCTTTAAGGAGAGGCCACAGACGAGAGGCTGAGCCGCAGTCGTTAGCGGAGCTTTCGGACACAGAAAATACCACTGTGTTTTGAGCCATACAGCGACGAATTGTCAGTGAACCTCACTGTGCTGCCACAAATTGACGATGACGCAATATCGGAGCTCTGCGCGCTTCAAAACTCATCCTGACGGCAGCTGCACGAGGCGCATTGCTTCGCAAAGCCGGACTGCTGTTCTCTAGTGGCGTGTGCTTCACACCTGAGACAGGCGTTCAAGAAAGGTGTTCATTGCTGAGAAAATGTGACTCTCAAACTTCTAAAGTAACCTTGGACGGCAATATATCATTTTTTAGATGCGAAGCATCTTATGGCGAAGCTTAATCCGGTGGGGGGTGGTGGTGTGCCGGCGTGACCACCCTTACCGCGCATGCGCAAACCTTTCAAAATAAAAATAAAAAACCTCCTCTCCCCCTCTCTCTCCTCTAGGCATCCCTCCCCGCGGCAACCACACCCTCACTTCGCATGCGCCTCCCCTCCTTTCTCCCCTCCTACGTTCCCCCCCTCTCTCCTCTAGGCATCCCTGCCCGCGGCGTCCATACTCCCACTGCGCATGCGCGTCCCCCCCTCTCTCTCCTCTCCTACGCTCCCCCCTCTCTCCTCTAGGCATCCCTGCCCGCGGCGTCCACACTCCCACTGCGCATGCGCGTCCCCCCCCCACTTCTGTCTCTCATTCTGTCTTCTGTCTCTCATTCGAGTCTTCTGTCTCTCATTGCCCATTGGCAGCAATTGGGATGTTCCAGTAGGAAACACCGCTGCATCACTGCGTGCTTTGCGCCTCCCCAGTTTTCTGTCCTGCGCAACGCTGCGATGAGCACCAGCGTCAACGCCACCGCCAATTTAAGCGTTAGCGCCCGCTGTTTCACATCTACACATGGTTCCCTTTAGCGGGAGATGGTGTAATTTTTTTACCACTGCCATTATAAAACCTCCAGGCCTGCGCGGAATGCTCAGCACATTCAAAGCGAAAGCTGGAAGAGCGGCCTTAGATGCTCGTCTTTAGAGCATTTGCTAATGGAACTAATGTATAGAGACTTTCGTGCGTCTCCTACCCAGCACATTGACAGGGTCTGCAGTGACTCATTGTGCCATACCATAGTCACATTTCATCATAGCGGTGAGGATGGCTTGATGCGTAACGTTGTCGTACGCCCCTTTGACGTCGAGGAACAAAGAAGCGCAGAGACGCTTACGGCCTTTCTCGTGTTGAACGTAGGTAACCAGGTCAACGACGTTATCAATCGATGATCGACCACGTCGAAATCCTGCCATGGTATCTGGGTAGGTGTTGTTGCCCTCCAAGTACCACTCCAGGCGTCCGAGGATCATCCTCTCCATGACTTTGCCTACACAACTGGCCAATGCGATCGGATGGTAGGATGAGAGCTCCAATGGTGACTTGCCAGGCTTCAATAGTGGGACCAGGCGACTGGTCTTCCAGTTAGTCGGGAGCGTGCCATCTCTCCAAGATTCGTTGTACAGTTCCAGGAGGATAATTCTCGCGTGCTCACCCAGATGACACAGGGCTCTGTAAGAGATTCCGTCGGGCCCTGGTGCCGACGTTTGTCTACACAGTCAGTGCAGCCTTGAGTTCAAGGATGGAGAATGGCAAATCCATGCGGTGATCACGTGGTTGCGGACAACTGGTCGAGGGTGGTAAACTGGTTGTTGCTGTTAGTTGGCCAGATAGTCTGGTACAAAAATCTTCTGCCACGTCTATATCTGGTCGCTTTTGAGAGAGGGCTAGAGCCTTGAACGGGTATCGCTAAGTGGGTTTTGTGCGCAGACCTCGTACCGTCCTCCACAATTGCGATAAAGGTTTACGAGGGTCAAGCGACTCACAAAAAGCAGTCCAATATTGCGATTCGAGCTTATCTACCCTGCGCTGAATCTTCTTCTGTAGACGTCGAGCAGTCCGTAAGTCTTCTATTGCCTCCGTGCGTCGATATCTTCGTTCAGCACGTCGACGGATTGCTCGAAGTCGCTCTAACTCAATGTCGAATTCTGTTAATTTCGAAGAGTACGTGAGAGTACACGTAGTCTCGTGTATCGTACTCTTGATTGTCTCCTCCAAGTCAAGTGACCTAATTTGCTTGACATTGCTCTTCCATACGAGATTGAAATTTCGTCCAGTTCCACCCTTTTAATGCTATCGCGTATCTTGGAAGGGGATAAACCTTCAATCTTGACATATGTGGGAATGTGGTCACTCCCGTGCGTTTCAATGTCCGGGAACCACACAGCACGTCTGACGAGGCTTCGTGAAACAAACGCCAAGTCAAGGCAGCTGCTGTATGTTGAACCACGGAGAAACGTTGGAGTGCCGTCATTGAGCAAGAAAAGTTCATTGTCATAGGCGAAAGACACCAAATTTCTGCCTTTCGCATTGATCTTCGTACTTCCCCAGAGCGTATGATGAGCATTGAAGTCCCCGATGACGACGCAAGGGTGGGGTGTTGATGACAGGATGCCTTGTAGTCTTTTACGGTCAAATCGACTTGATGGAGAAAGGTAGGCGCCCACTACAGTGACGGTAAGTCTCTTCTTCACTGTTAAACATACATATTGATTGTCGTCATGATGGGACACCGGCTGATGAATGTAGGTGAGGCCCATTCGCGTGTTGTTAAGCAACATGCACACATCGTCGGCCAGAAGTGCACTCCAAGTACTGGACGCTCTGAGTCCAGTACTGGCAGCCCTTGAGTAGATAATGGCTCACCGGCCATTGTCATTCAGAGAAGAGGTGCGAAAGGCTGCGATTTTCCAGTGGAATGCCCGGGGACTGAGATCGCGCATTGCCGATTTCCGGCGGTTCGTGTACACCAATATGTTTCCAGTCATCGTCATCTGCGAGCCGAATTTACCGAACGCAATCAGGCTCTCTGGATATGAACTATTTATGCCTTCAACTGTCGAAAACAGCAAGGTCCTGATGTTTATTCGCAGTTCCTTGCGAAGCTTGCAAAGCGATGGTTGCGTGGATCTTTTTGAACAGGTCTCGAGAGGTGGCACTGATTTACCGCAGACGCGAGCAGTAGCGTATTTGGCACTTGCTTACACAGGTTTATATACATAAGTCCTTGCCACCATGTCCGCTTTCATCCAGCGACCGTGTCCTGGCTTTCGTCGATGTGCAACAGTGACAAGCTATAGTGTTGATCAGTCATGCTCGCGTGCGACGTCGGCCTGTCGCACACGACACAGAGCGTCACACAATGCGAATTATGTAACTAGTGGGTCGTTTAATGCTTTCCATTCATTACAAAAGGCTCAGTCATAATTCTCCCTGGTCAATACAGCCAACTTATTCATGTTCCTTATGTGCTGATATAACTAACTTGGACCACATGCCATGGCGGTGTCCCGCGTTACGCTGTGGTGAAGTCATCACGCCGTCCAAATGGGGGGGGCTGTTATTGCCAGCTCCGTACTCGAACAACAGTTATGGGTAGTCAAACGGGCCCGTGACGCAGCAGAGAGACTTGGTCTTTCTGTTCCGACGTGGGAGCGGCCCGCAGCATGCTAAAGCGCGTTCCGAAGGACCCAATAACGTTTACCCATCCATCCACCCATCCATCCATCAGCCACTGCATCAACAGAGTGCACATAATGCCTTACGGATGTGTAGCGGGTACCTCGCTTCAGCGAAGAATGACAAATAATCCGTAGTGGGTGCTTCCCTACATAAAAAAAAACAAAAAAAATATGGCATAGTGAGTGCGGTGCCATGCAAGTGTACTTGCATTAGTTGCCCCAAGAGTGTTCAAACAGGCTTTAGAAAGGCCGCTGTTCCAGCTTTCGCTGTGACTGTGCTGCGCGTTTGGAGCAGGCCTGGTGTTTCTTACGTGGCGGCGGGCATCTTCAGATGAATAGGAAAGGTTAATCGCAGTAGTAAATATAGAAATTAAAATAGTTAAGTTTTTTACCAGGTGGTGATAGGCGGTTTTGCCAAAATGGGAGAATTAAAGAGCTTCCGATGAATGTCATCCAGAAAAGACATCGAGGATCCAAGAAACCAAGGCATTGCTAAAATTATCAAGGACAGCAGACTTGCACGAGTGGCTGTTAGACTCTTAACGATGCCGTATACCGCACAAGACTGCCGCTCTGCGCTGTGACGTTATGTGTGTGCGTGTCTGCTGACCCGCTATTTCTCTGTCTCTTTACCCTTCTTTTAACCCCTCCCCCCCCCGCCCATTCTTTTGCCCTGTGCAGGGTAGCATACTGGTTATGCCAAACTGGTTAACACCCCTGCCTTTCCACTCTGTCGTTTTTCTTCCTTAAGGTTTCCGAAAAGCGAGCGCTGGTAATTTTTGCGGAGTAATGAAATGAGAGACTGACTGGATTCCAAGAGATGGCAAACGCGTGAGGGGGAGACAGAAAAAATTAGGTGGGTAGATGAGATTAAGAAGTTTGCAGGTATAACGTGGCAGCAGAAAGCACAGGACCGGGTTGATTGGCGAAACATGGGAGAGGCCTTTGCCCTGCAGTGGGCGTAGACAGGCTGATGATGATGATGATGATGATGATGATGATGATGAAATGAGAGAAGTTTCACCGGTGAAGTCGAAACCAGAGCATCAAAGAGCGCAAGGGCCATGCCCTTTGGAGACGCCCAGGACGGCGACATTGTCTCCCGTGCATTGCGGGAAATTGGGACGAGCGAGCGCCGTTATCAACCATCAATCTAATTTGCTTCGTAGGTTTGGGAGCTGCACTGGCTATGATAACACGCATGGCTCACGTAGGTTAAGAAATACATAAAGCCCCACACTGCGCGGGAAACAGTGTTGTCATTCGGGGCGTCTCAAAAGGACGAATTGCTTGCGCTCCTTGGTGCTCCGGTTTCGGTTTTACCGGGGAAATGTCTTTGATTTCATAACTCCGCACGGAGACATCGAGGCAACCTACACCGCAACGACTACCAGCGGCCCCTTTTGGCCATTCTAAGAGCGGCAGTGCAGTATTCGCCGTAAGCACTTGAACTTTCCCATGTGATCCAACCGTGAATCTGTATTTGGCGAAGGGTTAATTATTTTAATTTCTATAAATTGCTGCCGTAATCGATGTCTCCAGACACCTCAACATGTTCGCCACCAAAAATAACGTAATGCCTTAGGTAGCGCGCAAATATCAGACTACGCTAGTTTGTAATGATTTTCGGACCCATTTCTTGAAACAGTCTGTGAAGATTTCAGCGAACTCTATCAGGAATTCCTTAAGAGGGGCTTTTCGAGAAGAAATAGCAATTTTCTTCAGAAGCAAGCTGCCAGGTTCCCGGACGTCATTAACCGTAAAACGCGTGCAAACTATAATAATTACTCGCAGAAATTCTCTAGTGAACATTTCATGCACCGGAATGTGGCAGTTCGCGCCAATGGCGAGGTTGCAGGTTCGCAGAGGACATACCGTATCTGCTTTTAAAGCATAGGACAAATAATTCCCTGAAACCCTACAAGCAGCGAAACCTTGGTGTGTTTTAATAAGCATGAAAGTGACGCTCAGTACATGGTGACTGCTGGAAGTCTTGAGTAACTGCAACTCCCGCTGGTCCCGTATTGCAATGTCTGCGGCAGCCAACTCGAAATCCAATTTGAAATATAAGGTACGCGCATTATCATATATTACTTATGCTCTCCCACAACTAGAGTATGCATGCATCATCCACATGGTCACCATATCAAGATTACCTAGTCCGTATGCTGGCAGCCGTCCAGAATAAGGCAGCGAGATTCATCTCTGGCAACTACGACTACCATTCAAGGAGTACCTAATAAAACAATACCTTGCATTTCTGTCACTGGATGAACGCCGCATATTTGCCCGTTTATGTTTTTTTTCATGGGTACATTTATAGTAATAAACTTCCACTGTTTGCAGCTTGCATCCTCCTCTGCGCACATCTCGACGCATTCACAACTTACGCAGTTTCACGCACAGTCACCGTCGCAACCAGGCATTGAGCTCATCACCATTACCTAGAGCCATTGCACGTTGCAACGGCCTTCCAGATCATATTGTATCCATCACTAATCGTGATACTTTTCGTGATAACCTGAGTTCGTTGCGTAATAGTTCTGCGTTATAATTGAGTTATATATATATATATATATATATATATATATATATATATATATATATATATATATGCGGCCGATCATTATGCCAGTTGAGTCCTTGTAGGCAATGGAATAAAAATGTGCGGGTGAAAGCTAGCGAATTTCAAATTTTCGTGAATCTGTCACGTATATATATCTTACTGGCAGCGTTTCTTGTTAGAAAAGTAACGTGCTCTGAAATTGCACCCTTAGGTGTCGCTCTAGAGAAAATTTGAGCGAACATTTCTGGCTTGTTTTTCTGTACGGCATCTTCTCATGGTATACCGCTGTTCACGACATGTGGCAGTATAATGTAATTAGTGACAACGCTTATTCGTAATATTCTCGTGCAGGCCGACAGCGCTTAAGTACTCTCTAAGGTACGCTTCTCCTCAAAAGTTCCAAACAAGAAATTTATGTTTTTATCGATTGTATGGTGCCCCTTACGAAAGGGAACATGGAGCAGACCCTCCACACATCTGTAGGAGAATATATGTCCATTTTACATCACATGTTATGTTGTAATATCCTCTTCATCGGCATATGTAAAATATGACGTTCTTTATTTTAAGCGTGCCCTAAACAATATATTTTCTTGCAGAACCAGCTAATATAACAGAAACCGGAAATAGTAGTTCGCCCTATGTGGGTAAGTTGTCGTTTCGCATCGTATTCAGCTCTGCGATGTTTCGTAAAACGTTAAAATAGCGGATATAAATTCAGTGAAACATGACCGAAGAGAAGTATCCGTAGAGTCAAACATGATTGCAGAATTCGCCTTGGTTATAGATACATGATTGTGCTGAATAGGTGGTAACCTCGCCTTAGAACACTTCTGTTTTGCTAAGAAGGCATCATGAGAAGAAACATAATACTCCGGTTTGTGAGTTCGTGAACAAATAATAATCTTAGCTATTGAATTTTAGATCAAATACTGGATTATTTATTAGAACGTTAGTGGAATGTGAGAAACCAGTAGAGTCTTCACTGATAACGTTACCAGGACATATGAGAACGCATAACAATACGCTGACGTCAAGAAAAGCACCTCGAGATATTAGACTCTGCCGAACATCACGAAAACAAAATTAAGTAGGTAGAAAGAACAAGTCATTGCATAGGATGCTTTAGGGAAATATGTATCTTTATGTTTAGTGGAGTAGTACTATGGAGATAGCTGGCGAAAATACCGCATTCACTGTCGCTTTTATACACTTGATTTCACGCAGAAAGGTTATTATTACAAGTCTATTGGTAGTACATGTTTAATGAAGGCTCACATTAGATTCAACAAAGCAATGAGTATTAAGTGTTTATTGCATAACAAATGACTGCCACCACCTAGCAGCACTACAAGGCATTGAAGTGACGACACCAGATGTCTGTGTCGGCTTGTAACAAAGCCGCACATGAAAAACGCGACTGAAATTTGTTCCGCCAGTCAACACTTTCCCCGTAATCATCCGCCAAAGATAAATAAAAACAGGTGATATAAAAGACGTGAAAAACCTTGTCAACATAATTCCCAGTACAGTGAAGTAGCGGCTATTGTTTTTCTCAGTCATGTTTACATACCAATTCAGAATTTTTGTCCACAACTGACTGAAAACATGGACTTTCCCAAATGTAAATTATGGAATCTCACTACGCTTTCACACGCATCAGAAGCCACAAACTTAAGTTCATTCGATTCCCAGAAACCACACCACTGTGAAAATAGAGCGTATATAAGAGGAATAGCGCCCACTTAGGAAACGTCGCAAGTGCTCCATGTCTTAGTGTGCGCTATTTGACGCACGTCATGTACCAAAAAGGACAAGTTGCACTTCACGCCGTGTAGGTGACATGAAAGGGCGAACAGCAGGTTGAGTAGGTGTTTAGATGCCGGTGGTGGCTTTACGATGTGCTGCCTTGCGGTTGCTCGAGAGATTCACAGTTCTGTACAGACCTCGTGCATTTTAACCCGAAAAATGAAACCACCTATCTCATTTCTGCTCTACAAGGGAGACGCAGAAGGACTTGCCCTCTCTACTGTTGTGACGGCCAGACTGTGCGAGCGCACTCGCCTGCTGGAACTTTGTTGCGTCAGCTTCTGCAAGATTCTAGAATGGATTCATATGGATCGCATGATCACATGAACGGAGCATTACGTACGTTGAGGTCAGAGCAAAATATAAGGCGGTTATGAGAAGCAACCACACCTCCTTGAGAGATTTAATCCATAGAGGCCAACAGGTGGCGTCCTGCCACGGTGACTCTTTGGGCGGCAACTTAGACCACAGTTTTAGGAAACTGGGCAACGTTAAGATCTTAACCATATCAGAGTATCCGAGGCCGACACCTAACAAGAATTATCGCCTTATCTGGGAAAAAACCGCGAGCACTAAATAATAGTCACCTTCTCGGGTTCAGCATGCTTCTAGTGCTATATCATTTTAACATTATATAAGAGAAGGCCAGTAAAAGAGTACAGCTATACAAAAATGACCAACACAAAAAGGGAACCAGACTGCGGACTCGCGCCGGTCCGTTATCAAATTCCCCTTTGCAGTGTTCGTCATTTTTATCGCTACTACCTTTTAGTGTTCGTGGATAGGCGACTAGCCCAACAGCCCGTTCTGTTAAAGAAGGACAAATTAAATGGAAACGTAGACGCACTGAGCTGCTCTCTCGGAAGTGATTCAGGGCGTTACTCGTAATGTCTCGAAATTGCTATTTCATTGCTTTCTACGTGCAATTCTCTGTTGCAGCATTACATGGCATACTTGGCTTCTCGACAAAAGTGTGTCCTGGTAGCTCTGAACGCCAACTTTTGAAGTACACTTGAACCCCTGAATAACGAAATTTATCAAGAAAGAGGGAACATGGCGTCCTCGGCGAACGTCCATAGAGTTCATTTCGTTTGCCCCCTCTCGACAAAGAAGAGATTATAAAAAGCACTCCCGCATGAACGAAAGTTTCAGGTAGTGATCGGCAACATTTTTTTTTCAGCTCATGAACTAGTTGCCAACCTAGAAGTTCGAAAAATGCTGCACCAATCATTCGACTAGTCGGGCACATACGTTTCCACCAAGACGCATCAGTGTGACCACTGCTGTTACATTCAGTCGGATGATAGTAATAGCGACAAGACTTCTTTTCTTTTTTTTTGAGTGGAGAACAGTTTTAGGGGCGAAGCTCCTTAGGGTGTGGGTCGTTCCCTCCTCTGTAGTAGTAGTAGTAGTATGTATGTAGCCAGCTCTAGTTAGTTTTATTAATTGCTCACTAGATGGAGTTTTGTGTGTATATTTTCTTGAAAATAATATCACTAGATGGCGTTAGTGGTTTTCGTATAGTTGACGATTAAAGAGGATAGATGGCGCTGTTATAATTGGGATCGTCAGGCCGACGCGGTACTCGGAGTCGAGCAGCGGAGGTGGACTCCATCGTGATCAACGGTGACGTGAACTTCACCAGAGAGGAGGTAGTCAGCTCCACAGTGCTCTCGTGTGAGTCGCATGCAAAACCAGGGCAGCCGGTATCTGCGGAGCATGCGGCGGCTCCGGTACTCACGGCGGCACAACCCATAGCCAAGGACGCGTGGCTTTCACAACTCACAGCAGCGTTCTGTGGCGATGCATGCGGAGGCGAGGCGTCGCGTCGAGCACTGGTGTGGACTTCGGCGTCTGGGTAGGTGGCATCGTCTTCCTCTGTCGTGTAACGCGAACTGGCGTTGTCGCTGAGGCTGGGAGCGCCCGGAACACAAGTCGGCGACGCTCGTGCCCAGCCCGCGATCGAACACCCAGGATCATGCAAAAACGTGACACGTGTTGTCACGTCTTTGCATGATCGAGTGGGCAATGTACCGGGGGATTCACGGTTACCCGAATGATCCCTCCGAGCTTCGCCCACTCACCATCATTCACTTCGTGGATATGCTGTGATTTTTTTTGCTAATGCCTCTGTTCGCAACTGCGTCGGCACATGACGTTTCAAGTGACGACACCCAGGGAAGTGACGTGATGCCGACCAACATTCTGTAGACTACCCAACTGCTTGCTGCCGCGCGTCTCTCCGTGTGCACGCCGAGATCTCCCGAGCTTTGCCCACGTGCAGTGTTGTTTGGCCTTTCAAAAAGATGCCACCTCCTATTAGGAAAGGCAAATAACTTTCCAGTGACGTCCTTGATGCTTTGGACATCATTCGCATTTGGACGCCGAGGAGTCTATGCAAAGCTTAAGCGGCGAGGCTCGAGCCGCTTAAGGCAACTTGAAATAGAGCAAGATCGGCGAATTCTTTAAATAAATTTTGGTTGTCTGAAGTAATTAGTAGGCGCAATTTTCTATTTTCGCGGCAACGATATTCTCACGAAAACGAGCAAAATCGCTCCCCCGGCGATTTGATCATTGAGGGGTTCGACTGTAAAGGTAGAAGAGAAAGATTTTCTGCTATGGCCCTTTGCACCTGTTTATTCAAAAGAGGCCGACGGCTTGCTTGCGCATGTGGTTGAGTTTCATAGCCGTTGAAGAATCTTGTAGGCGAAAAAAGAGGGCTATTCCACTAGCAAGACCAAGCTTCACGCATTTATTGGTGGAAAGTTCAATCATCCATCCGTGCAGCAGCGATGACTGGTATACCCTCCGAGACACTTCTGGCGCGGGAGGAGGCTGTTATGGCTGCCAGTGACGACATGGCGTTTTTGAGACACTTGGCCGGTAGTTGGATTCCCACGCCAAGCTGGACACGTTTATCTTTACCCTAGCCGGGCTCCTCGCGACCAGGAGCCAGCCACACATTAAAGAGAAGGGTGCACACTCAGGCAAACAGCGGGCGTCCATTTCGCAATGGGCTTCCGAAGGCTTACTTCATCGGCCCAACCAAATCAACGTTTGCGCAGTCAAAACAAGAACCTGGTGGCAAGAAAGACTAGATGGGAGTCTTCGTGTGTTGGGTAACATTGGCACTTCAGCAATCGAGGAGCGAGCGCGTCCACTGACGAAGGTTGGTGTTAATGCTCGGCCAAACATACCTTTGTGGAACGAGGCAGTACGTGGCTCGGACGCTGGCATGGTAGATGCGGTGTAGAGATCTAAATAACACACGACGAGAAGCCAGTGGAATGAAAGGGCAAGGACCTGTCGCACCATAGGGATCAATGCACAAAGAGGCAAGGCTTCAAGCTGGAGGTGGGGGATGATGAATAAACTTTTATTACAAAGCGAAACACCGTGGTTAATCCTGGTTGGAGCCCTCTTGTAGAGCCCCACTGGCCGCGGCGGCTCGCCGGGCCTGGTCCAGGGTCACCAGTTGGCTCCCCAGTGCCAGCTCGGAAAGCCGTGCCTCCCAAGGCCACGTTGTGAGTGTCTGTCGTGAACGCACCAACCTAGATACCGTATGGGCTGGCCGCTCTGTACATTGGTACGTCATGTGTGTAAGCGTGGCTGTGTGGTCACTACACCAAGGGGCATATCCCTGTTGTGTATACCTGTGGAAAAATTACGTGTAGTCTTGATATGTGTGGGTATGTGTTCGTTTGGAGGCGGCGCCAATCCCTGGCCTGCTGGCTGCTTAAGTTGGGATGTTGAGGGGCGTATTTCCGTCTTGTAAGTCGTTGGTTTTCCAAGATCTGTCTGCTTGCAATGTTCTGTTCTTCATGGTGGCCTGCGAGGTCTCCTCAGGAAGGCCCTGCGTCTCGGCCACTAAGTCCGTGAGCTACGCAATTTGCTTCCTCATTCCGCCTCAGGCCCACATGCCCTGGGCACCAGGCGACTCCATGTACCTCCGTCAGCGTGGGCCCCAAAATATCAGTGACGCATCTGGGTAGTGTGCATCTAAGATATAAGCGACAGGCAGCTTGCGAGTCTGTCAAAATATATGCTGGGCGTCCCCTTCTTTCTGCCTCTTTGATTTCCAAGGCTATGGCTGTTGCTTCTGCGGTGGCGCTTGATCTAGTGCGTACACATGCGCAAGCCACGACTTTGTTTTGGTTGGTCGCTGCCGCTACATATGCCTGTTTTCTGGGGCCTTGTGATGGTACGGGATATAGACTAGCGTCGGTAAAGTAGGTGTCAGGGTCACTACTTCTCTGAAGGAGTTTTCGTGCTCGCGCTTGACGGCGATTTTTGTTGTAGAGCGGGTGCATGTTCTTTGGAACTGGTTCCACGATAATTTTTTCCCGTATTTGCGTGGGCACGATTACCGTCTCATCACCACAATATTGAGGGGTGAGAGGGTATCCCAGCCTCTGTAGCAGTTTCCTTCCCTGTTGTGTGGTGGTGAGTCGTTCTCTTTGTGCGATTAGCGTGGCGGCTGCCAATTCTTCATACGTATTATGTATGCCGATTGCCATGAGTCTTTCTGTGCTCGTGCTGTTTGGAAGTCGCAGTGCAGCTTTGTACGCTATTCTTATGAGCCTGTCAATCTGGTCTATTTCGGTCTTGCGAGTAGCTTGAAAGGGAAGAACGAAGGTGACTCGACTGAGAACGAAGGCCTGTACAAGGCGTACCGTGTCGACCTCCGTCATTCCATCATTACTTCGCGCAATTCTAGCTATGAGGTTTGTAATACTTGTGACGGTGTGTTTAAGTTTGTTGATTGCAGTCTTTGCGCTATTGTTTTCTTGTACGTGCATGCCCAGTATTCGGGCTACTGGGGTCCTGTTGATGACCTGTCCGTCTATTGTCAGCTGCAGCGCGGGCGCACGGCTGGATTGAGTGCGTGGTGGTCTTATTTGGAGGTATTCCGATTTGTTGGGTGCGCAGGTCATGCCCGCTGCATTAAGATAGCTTTGAATCTTATTTATAGCGGTTTGCAGTATATCTTGCCGTTCTCCGTAGGAGCCCTTAGTAGCCCATAGCGTAATATCGTCTGCATAAAAGGCGCACCCCAGGTTCGGTATAGCCTCCAGTTGTAGGACTAGTTTCCGTAGGCCGATATTGAACAAAAATGGAGACAAGATGGAGCCCTGAGGCGTGCCTTTCAGTGGGAGGTCGTACGGTGATCACTTAGAACCGGCCATGCCAATCAGTGCTTTGCGATTTCCAAGGAAATCAGAGGCATAGTGGAATATGCGTTCTCCGCAACCTATGGCTGTAAGACCGTCTAGTATGGTAGAGTGCGCGATGTTATCAAATGCTTTTTCGATGTCGAGCGCAACGAGTAAGTTGTTGAAACTACCTGGAGCTGGGTTAAGCACTTCCTCTTTGAGTAATAGGAAAATATCCTGGGCAGATACTCCTCGCCCTAAATCCGTACATGGATGTTGGTAGAAGCCCCCGCTCTTCTGTGTATTGGTCAAGACGGGTGAGTATAACTTTTTCGAAGAGCTTGCCAATACATGACGTTAGTGAAATTGGTCGTAGCTGGTCAAGGCTTCTCCGTTTTCCTGGTTTAGGTATGAGTACAATCTGTGCCAGTGTCCATTCTTCTGGTATCTTTCCACGCGGTGTCCAGACTTCCTGGTTAAAGTGGTCCGTGATGGCTTGTAATGTTTCACTGCTGAGGTTCCGTATCACAGAGTTTGTAATGCCATCTAATCCGGGTGCTGTATTCTTTTGGAAGCTTTGCGCCGCTGAGGTGGGGGGAAATGGCGGCGGCCAGGCAGCGCTTGCAGCTCAGTGTCTTCCATATGGGCCTGATTGAGTCGTTCCCAGTCCACAGGAGATGAAGTGTCGAGGGAGGTAATGCGCGAAAGTACGTCGGCTGCCTCGTTGTCGACGCCTTTGATGACGGTCGTGCATAGCAATATACCGGGTGTTTCAAGAAGTGCGTCCAAAACCCTAAAAAAACTATGGCAATGCGATATTTGCTCGACGCCTTTACAGTTATTTGTTTTGTAGCCGCAGTCATCTCAGGATGGCTAAGGACATCGTTTGGTATAGTAAGTAACAAAGTTAAATTAATAAAATTTACATCGTGGCATTAGGTGGTTATGTGAAATAGTACAATTGAAATCCTTCGTATGAAGAATTCACTGAAGCTTTGAAATTTCGAAAAAGTGGCCTCTAGTGATATTTGCCAAGTAATGAAATTAGCCCAAATTCAGCGTCGAAACGCCGAAGAGCGCAACTGCCATATTCTTCTGAGACGTGCAGAATGAGTGGGCGTCGTTATACCAACAATCAGCCGACTTCGCTGTGTGGGTATGTGGGCTGCGCTTTAAGTTATAGCATGCATGGCGCACGTACGTTAACTTGCATGGAAGAACTAGACGTCTGCAATTATTTTGCTAGAACAGTGACGTCATTCTATTCATCTGCTTGTTGCACTCACCAGTGCTTTGGTTTCAGTTTTACCGCGGAATTTAGTTGAATTTCAATACCCCACAATATTTACTACAGGCTGCTTTTTCTATATCTCAAGGCAGCGATGGGTTCTTCGTATGAAGAACTTGAATTCTTCGTTTGACGTAACCGCCTAAGTCCACTAATTAAACTGTTCATTTAACTTTTGTATGTACTATCCCAAGTGATGTTTTTAACGACCCTAAGATGCCTACCACTACAGAAAAAGTAATTGTGAAAGCGGGTAGCAAACATGGAATTTTCCAGATTTTTTACGATTTTGGAGACATTTCTCGAAACACCCCGTATAAGCCATTTGACGGAGTTCAAGGGCGACGTACACGAGCGAGTTCGTACAGAAAACATACTGCAGTGGTCTGTGGCCAGTGGAGAAGTAAAATAGCTTACACTCCAAGTGGTGGTGCTTGGTGGTGGAATAGATGGCGAGCAGCTGACGCTAAAACACACTGTAACGAGTATGGGTAGCTTGGAATTTCTCAATGAAGAGTTAGGTGCTCAAGTTAGTTAATTTATTACAAATGGCTAGTTTAGCACAGTGTATGGCGTAACACTGCCAAGTGCCTTCTCACAGCCAGGACGAGTGTCCTGAAGGTACTAATACCTTGCAACGAAGTTATTAAAAACAGCCGATGAAAATGGTGCTCCGGTGCAAGAAACAGTGTGCGACTACATTTATTTCTATAACATAGCGTTCCTTATGTATAACATGGCGCATAACAAATAATACTAAGGTACACAGCGTGATTCCACGTAGAACCTACGATACAAACGTTGTGTATGAGTTTCATGTTGGTGCTTATCCGATTTAGCTTGAACGCAGTACTAATAAAGTTATTTGCGGTACGGCACTTAACGCAATAAAATTAAATTAAGGTTGTATCCACAAAAAAATTGTGCATTTGACATATTGGAAAGAACATTATCCTAGCCGTTATTGATACTACATGGAGGTCAGTACACACGGAATTCTACTACGGAATGGTATATCTTACCTTGTGAAAAACTGTTGTATCACGATGACACCTAGCTTAAAGAAGTGTTGGCACTAAAAAGGGATGGTTAATCTGGCAAGAAAATTACTGTAGGATGAGCTCTGTTTACCTGCAAGGAATGCTAGGCAAGTTCTGAGGGAGGGCAGATAAATTAGAGCTTATTTATCTGACGATGAAAGTCTACAAGCGATTCGTATATCATTTTCAAGACTTATCGCGATAACCATTAGTCGAATCCTCAAGCGAGCGCAGTACGAGGTGTGGAGGCTTGATGTTAGAGATGTGTAAGGTGAAGATTATGACTGTTACAATATATAGTATGAAACCATTTCAGTCCGATGCGAAGGGAACAAAATCGAAATTATTTTCCACCTCCACTTGCTTTCCTCAAGGCTGACGCTCATGACCGGATTTGAAATTGCTTAAAATTTAGAAGAGAATGCATTGTAATCACCAAAGAGCGTGCCTTGAACTGCTCGATGAAAAAGCTGTTTACAAAATCAAACGATGGTCATGGCTTAACAAACAGCACTGTAATTATTATTAATACATAACATCCAGTGGAAAGCAGGTGGTTGTGTGTGTGCAATTTATGAGAACATCTTCTTGCATATCATTTGGTTCTCTAGAGGCTCGAAGCAGAAGCAAAGGATATTACCCCGAAGTATACATTGTACAAGATTACGTTCACGCTGAAGTATTTAAATTCAACAAGAAGAAGGTCGTTGAGTACTTCAGTGTCTTTTGTGCCGCCGTAAGTAGCAAATATTTTACTACGGTGACATTATAGTTAGGCGAAAGACCTTATGAAAATAATGAGGAAAACAACATGTGAGAGGGGTTAGGATAACACAACGAATGTCATGTTGTGCAGTAGGGCAACGACACGGACGCCTCGTGCAATAATGTTATAATGTATTTCATTTTCTTCTTAAAAGAAAAAATCGTGGTTTTATCCTCCCAGAGCAAGTTTTTCAGAAAACATGGTATACAATGCTGGACATGTCATCCTGCGTTTAGTTTGAAGTGTTAGCAGTGGAGCAGACACGAGAACTATAAGTCATGAGAGCTCGTACACTGAAAGTATACTGCCATTCATTCACACGTAGAAACAGGTCCGCGGCTTAGTGGCCAAGGCGCTTTAGTGAAGCTTTGCAGAACCGGTCTGTCGAGAAGTGGAGCGAAATTGTAATTTAGTGTTGGATAAAACACGACACATCAAGTATTCATTTTGTTAGGGTGATGTGGCCATCAGTGTTGACGCAGGCTTAGATAGGGCAAATCTTACACGGATTACAAAGAGCAGCTGACAGTTCGCACGAATAGGCACAGAAAATGGACCTTAGCTGCCGGCCGAGAAAAAACGCAGGTGACTAGTAGTCAGAAACATGACCAAAAATGAATACTCGCACAAGAAAACTCCCTCCACAATGAAAACCAAAGTAGACGAAAACACCGCTACTATAGTTCTCAGAAGTGCGGTCCTGGTAATGTTTATTCGCCGTAATAATTAAAGCATAAGGGACCTCAAGAAATTACAGCTTATCATACAATAAGCAGCGAGATTTTGAATGAGCGGCCACAAAAATAAAGGAATGAAAAAAAAAGCTGAATCATGCGGGCTAATCCAACCTTTCATTTTCATTGGCGCAGTTTATGCCTTCCATTACTACAGCATAAAAAGGCAGGTGCACAAAAATTGAACTGTTTTATTCGGTGGTCCAACAAATGGGCTTTCTGATACGATCACGAAAAGATACTACGTTTCGGTATCCACAACACGGTGTAGATGTTAAGCGATACCCACCTTACAGCCCAACAGGAAAGGATCTAGAGAACTAAGTCCGACATGCAGATACTCAGCCGCTTTGGCCGACACCCTGGTTGCACACTCAATAAAAAGGTCCAGTTACCATGGCGTTTCACGCATAATTCATCATTCATCCACTGCCAAAAGTTATGCTGGAAGGGATACAAGATGAAAGAAGAAAATGAAGTGCTTGCGCGAACCTTTCAAGATCCGCTAAACGTGACGCACATGGACGCAATCTACAGAGGTTATGGTCTGTTACACTATATATGGCCGACGCACTGAAGAAACCACCAATTTTTTAAAGAAGCCGCCATCACTTTCGCCATCTAATCAACCTGTTTCATAGTAGGCGATCGAAAAGGGGCGCTCACTTCATGAGAAGTTCCCACCTCAAAAAAAGAAATAGCAATGTGAACCGAAGGTATATCTTTCGTGAGTAGGTACAAGCTCAAGCTCGGGATCCTAGAAATGGAGTGCCCCGCCTTGTAGCTCGAGCTTTAATCGACTGGGAGGTGGAAACCTCACCCTTGCGCTCTCCTGCGGGAAGGAACTACTACATGTAGTGAGACTAAAACTTTTTAGCTAGAGTGTCGCAAATAATAGCCTATCCTACACGACAAAGAAACAGGCTGTGCGACGCAGCAGGGTAGCTTAGAAGGCGTTACTGGTCTAATGTACACACTACTTGGATAAGATTGCTGTGATGTATGATTTACAAGGCGTTGCTGGTGTAATGTACACGCTGCTGGGATAAGATTTCTGTGATGTATTATTAACGCTTACTTTTTAAGACGAAAACCTTAAGTCAGATAGAGCGCTGACCTTGAAAACCGACATTTTTCATAAACGTAAAACGGTTCATGTCACTTCATAAAAATGAGCTAGAAATCAAGCTATGAGCAGAAATAATCCCCACATTTTGTAGCCGTCAAGTGCTCCACCGCTTAGTCACGCGAGTGTGTGGAGCTGCTTTGGAAGAAGACCCTACATACAGGCGCCATGTTGCGCGACCTAATATTTCAAGGTACAAGGGTATAATAGAAGCAGAAGTCACAACATGTGAACTGCTCTATTAGTGAGGAGCATAACGTTTACTACATATTGCGAGAGTTCTCAACAAACACTGATGCGCCGCAGCATAAACAAATCGCGGAACTAAGTGGGTGCGCGATTGTCTACAGACCCATGGTATTTACTTAGCCATTCTGTCTGCACACCTTTGGACGGTGTCATTTTAATGGAAAGTAATTGCAGTTGCTCACTGCGGCTCATCTGACTTATGTGATCATAGCCAGTCTTTCGTCTTGTTGTGTTACATGAGTGTAACCCCGCCGAATAACTTTATTTCGTCATTTATTTCGCTTTTATTCTCAGGCGTAGTATCCATGAATGTGCTTCACCTATGGTGCATATTTCGTGTTATTCTGTCGGAAAAAAGCATCTAGATGTAAATATTTCAGTTTAAAGGAAGAGACTGCATTTATTTATTTATTTATTTATTTATTTATTTATTTATTTATTTATTTATTTATTTATTTATTTATTTATTTATCACAGTACCCTCAGCGCCATGGGGCATTACAGAGGGGCGTACGCAGTACATGATTGGTAATGACATGTTTATAGGTACCAGGTACAATAATAAAACAAGAAAGTACTAATTTGCTAGTATGCACTCTTTTTTTTTCTCACACACTGTACTGATCAATCAGCATTCTTTAAGCGCTTAAGTATTGTTCCTTTCGGTGCGGTTTCTTGTGCAGGGATCTTAGTCACATTGGTGCATGTAAGTAACTTTCTAGTTGAAGATCTGCTACGTAGTGTCCGGGTTGAGCAATCGAAGACCAAAGTAAAAAATACCATATGTTCTGCACTTTCCAAGAGACGGCCACCAGAATTGCTTCTAGACAGGTCGCGAGTATGTCCGGTGCTATGGAAAAAATTCGTCTAAGAGCAATTTCCAATTAGATTTTTTTCTCCGTAAAATATGGTGCACGCGTTGTCAAATTCATTTATATACGTAAGTTTTTAGTTTCTCACTTTATTTCGCATCAGGATTAGCCAACCCTATATTTTGAGTTTTAAAAAAAATTCGGCACATTCCCACGTACCATGGGAATCGATGTGGCGCGATGCATGCGGAGGAAAGATGGCTGTGGTGTAATTTTTATTTTGAGCGAAACGTTACGAAATGACGCTTAAGAAATGTACAAATATTGTACGCACAGACGTATGCTGAACGTTGATTGAAGCTATAGCGCTGATAAGACAAGGACCACAGAAAGATGGCGGGACGTGCGCTTTCTGATAATAATAATAATATTTTTATTTATTTATTTATCTGGGGTTTGAAGTCCCAAAATCTCGATATGATTATGAGGGACGCCGTAGTGGAGGTCTCCGGAAATTTCGACCATCTGGTGTTCTTTAACGTACACTGACATCGCACAGTACACGGGCCTCTACCATTTCGCCTCCATCAAAATGCGACCGCCGCGGCCGGGATCGAACCCGCGACCTTCGGATTCAGCAGTCGAGCACCGTAACCGCTACACCACAGCGGCTGACGACGTGCGCTTTCTGTGGTCCCTGTCTTATCAGAGCTATGGCTTCAATGAACGCAACAAACCAACTAGCCCAAAAGTCTGTTCTTTTGTATGCTGAACCGTCGCATACGCTTTATATAACTAGTTGTTCACAGTTGCGTAAAGATGCCAAATGCATCATGGGTATTACCAACGCCAGCAGCGCTAAACTTATATGTAGCCCTTGTGCTTGCGAAGGATGGTAACCCTGACTGGTGCTACGTAGACCTACTTCAGAGGATGGCGCTTAAGTATACAACTGACGTTAACCCGGCGTGACTCCTCTATCATAGGGCTACATATGTAATGTTTATAAAGTCAGATAGCGACCACTGCGATCACTATCGATGTTTCATCAACCTTACGCCCCCATGGCGTCTTTTTCCAAAGGAGTATCGAGACCTGGAGTGGCTCTGTGGTAGAATGCTTCATTGCCACGCAGAATGCTTTTGTTAGATTCCTGCAGGGACCCGATATTTATCCTTTGCATTCATTGGGTCAACGCTGTCAATGCCGACTTTTCATAATGCTCTCCATTTAAATTATCAATGTCTGTTCTCGCCGTTCCTAAGTAGATATAAATTGTCAACCACCTGTGGTCTATACTCGCATACCATGACCTGGGGTATACGAGTGTGTGCCGCACGTGTGTGGGAGAAAGGGTTTGACGACGTACGTGACGGCATTTCCTCGTCATTCATGTCATGACCAGCCAGATATTTTCTTCCAACCATCTTACCCTCCCATACAAATTTTGGCCTACCCCAAGTTAAGGTGGTGTTCACGAGAGCGCCCAGATTTAGACGGATAGATAGATAGATAGATAGATAGATAGATAGATAGATAGATAGATAGATAGATAGATAGATAGATAGATAGATAGATAGATAGATAGATAGATAGATAGATAGATAGATAGATAGATAGATAGATAGATAGATAGATAGATAGATAGATAGATAGATAGATAGATAGATAGATAGATAGAAACGCTGGAAACCCCCCTGCAGATCGCTAAAAACATTTCGCGTTTAATATCAAATGTAACGTTAATGAACGACACGCTTCGCTGCTGGAAGTATAAATGGAGCTCAGTCCATTCGCAGCCAAGAAACTTGTTACGGAAACTTGTTTCAAAATTGGGCAAGAACAATGAACAAGCTTATGTTGCGGTTTTAGAGGAACGTTTGCATTATTGCAGCGAATACTGTGCGAAACCTCGCTAGAGATGGGCTCTATGGCAAGCCGTCAGCGTCTTGAAGAAGACGACGAAGTTATGCCTCAGGTTGCGCCTCAGCTACTCCGCACGTTCGAGCCGAGCATCATAGAACACGCCGCCAAGAACGACAGCGTCTGTGGTCGTCCATGTCAGAGCAGGCTTATAATAAAATGCGGGAAAGCATACGTCTCACGTCTTCCTACAGTGTTTCATGAAGACATCCACGAATAGATCAAGCTCGTTATTTGCGTCACGGATGTGATGTTAACCCATTAAGGACCACGAAAGAACTACTGGTCCGATTTTATTGACATTTCGCTTATTTAGTTAACCACAACAGATAACCACACGTGCAAATTTTCATAGAGTTACGTGTGTTTCTTCAGGAGTTATGATACTGTACTATAAAAAGTACGCTGGGCCTTCGAGATAGCAACGGGCAAGGGGACTTGATGCAAGAATGGCGAGTACGCTGGGCCCTTGCAAAACGAATAATAAAGTTATCTTGGCCCATGCAACTTAATCAAGGACCAGTGCTTTAGAGAAAGCGTAACGTCACGCTTTTCGCCGCACCATTTGGATGTATTTTGGCAGAATTCAACTGTTTTGCCGGCTTCTTGTGACAATGTCCGTATGGATAGAGAGTAATAGCAAGCACAGTGGAATCTGGAGAGCTTTGATACTTCTCTTGGGTACAACAAGGCGGAGTCAGTGTTTTGCTGTTATGCGACTAAAGGACAACAGTCAACGCGTAGAGGGCCTGCTAAAACCTATATACAATGTGGTAGCAGATCCTTTATGCGTTGTCTGCGGCTATTTCGATCATCTGGGTAAATAGGGGTTCGTACCACTTTTTCTCAGGGAAGAAAATTTTCTAGTCATTCGCAGCTTGATCGTAGAGCTCAAACCCCCTCATGGCATTGTTACTGCGGGTGAAGAAGGAGGACAGTGGCACTACGTTTTTTTTTCTTTTCAGTGAATGGCCACCACGATACACAACATAGTGACTCAACTGTGTAGTCTTTCGTCAGCATAGCAAGTATGCTGTTGTCTTTGCCATTTTCGAAACAAAGCTGCTTTCCTGAGTCAAAACAGAAGTTATCTTACCCACGTTCCTTTCGTTCCATGTTTTAGCAGAGAGCATCCATTCGTACCGTCGTCATTCCCCTCCTCCTCCTAAGTTCCCATGTTAGGGTCAGAATCGCCAATTAAAACATCAAGAGGCTCTCGTATATTCACAGCGACATCTTTCGCAGCCTCATGAGTCTGAGATAACCGAAAAAACGGCATTCATAACAAAAAAAGCCTGTTGAATCTATGATGCAACGCACAACAAGAGCTACATGTATACGCTCCCACGAAGGCCCAGTGTACTAAATAAAGTACAGCAACATTTGATTACTCCTCACAGCAAAACTATGCACTCTATAGGCTTCTCGCGCTTTGCAGGGATTGAATTGCTCTTCCTGAAGCAGAAGCACTCAGTTTTTTCAACATATAAAATGTAAAACTTCAAATTAATGTAGAAAAAGTAGTACTGACCACGTGCGTTTAACAGGCTCTCATTTTCCTAAAGTTTGACGACTCATAAAACAGAAAAAACATAACCGAGTCAATATTCCAAATTAGGATTTTCTTGCTGCAACCTTTGGCATCAGAAATTGTAATGAGCAAGATCAGAATATTCTGTTTTGTATTTTTTATGCCCGAAAAAGGAAGTGTACTTTTTAAAGTACAGTGGGCCCTAATGGGTTAACAAATGGGTGCCTGGGTAGACCAGAAAGAAATTGAAAAAAAAAAAACTTAGTTACCCGAGATGGCAATCGCAGCCAGGCATTCTGCACGGCAAAATATGTTTTACCACAATGCCACGCCACTGCTTGAAACTACTTCGAACGAATCCCAATAGAGGCGTCATATCGTACAAGTCTCGTCACAGATATAGTGTCAGTAGCGTAGGCCGCTGGGCGAGTTTGTTCATTATATTTGCTAGAGAAAACAAATGATTATGAAACAAAGACAGTAATGAAGATCAACCAGACCGGATGAGCATTGGACTTACAACTGCATTATTATAGAAAAAGTCGGCGCAACCACTCGAATGAAGCAGCAGCTCATGTTGAACTAACAATCTAAGCCAGGGCTCTCCAATACGCAGCCCGCGGACTGCACGCGGCTCGCTGACATTTCGCTAGCGGCCCGCGGCACGCACATGAGTCTTCGTCCCGTACATCATTAACAGCGACGCTGTTCTAGCTCGGCGCAAAGTGTTGCGACCAAAAACTATCATCATCATGAACCGGCACACTCTCTTCTCGTCCTCATCTTTCTCTTTATCATCTTCTTCACCTACTTCGCTCCCCGAACGCGTGCGCAGATTTTTCCAGCGTGGCCAGTAATAAACCTGATAGGCGAAGGAACGCGTATAGAGAGAGAGAGAAAGGAATAGAAAGAGAGACGTTCTTGGGAAAAAAAAATTCTTCACGAGGCGAAAATTCAAGCCTGCTACCTTCGATCCGAAGGCGAGCGTCCAAACCACTCGACTAGCCAAGTACGATAGCAGAGCACTGCCTAGCCTTGTGTAGAGTATAGTAGGGGGGCGGAAAAGGGAAGTGAGAGTGAGGAGGAGAAATATGATGGTGAGGAGGAGGGGACAGAGTGGAGCACAGCACAGAGAGAATGAGAAAGAGAGAAATATAAAGAAATGCAGAGAAATAACGAAAGATAGAGAGAAGATCAGCGAAAAGAGTGAAAGAAATAAAGAGAGAGATATAGAAAATCAAAGCAATGAAAGAGGACGAAAGATACAAAGAGCAAGAAAGAGGAAGCAATAGAGAGAAGATAAATAAATGAGATAAACACAGAAAACAAGACATCGAGAAAACCGATAAAATAGAGAAAAAAATAGAGGAAGAAAGAAAGGAAATTTGCAAAACTTAACAAAACAGCAAAGGTCACGACTACATAGGTGCCAGTCAGCTTCATTGTGTCTTTAGCATTAGGCCTTTAGAGCAAGCTACGCTAATTTTCATGACTTTTCAACTGTTTGTGGCAGTGCTAAATGGTGCTCGGATTGTTTTCTCGCCTATTGTGATTAATAACGCTTTGTTCGGGTAAGCTACACAAACGTGACTGGTCTTAAGCATCTTTTTTTTTCGCGAGGCACTCTATGCAGCCACCTTGTGCTGAAAGAGCCGCGGAACAAAAACTCTACATTTCAGGATCGGCGTACAGATTTTAGTCATTGTGTAGATCGGTATATACGCGTGTCTCGAATCCTGACGCTAAATCCCCTTCAAAATTGACCCAGTTATAAGATATTGGAAACGCCGCCATTTCAAATGGCAACCGTTAGCTTACATTTCCATCAGACCCTCCCCCCCTCCCCCCACGTTGCCGACCTATTCACTGCGCCGGCCCTTTGCAGGACAAAATTTCGTGACTAGCGTGGTAGCTGATGTGAGCTCGAGACCCCTCGTCTAATCCGTGTCAAAGTGGTATAAACTAACTTGTCTTGAACCACGGTACAATGTCAACGCGGCGTACACCAGCTATCTAGAAACAAAAATTTTTCATGGCTTAGGAGAACTGCGCAGAACAGTGGGATTATTCACATGCGACACTTAGGCCTGTTTCTTGCTTTCGAAAGCTTCGCAAATTTCACTTTCAGTTTTCATTGTTCAATTTGCTAATGACGCTAATGGAGTGGAAATATCATGAACACAGTCAGGGCCTTGGAAGTGCAGAGGTCAGTTTTCAGGACTGCACGCGCATACTAGATGGCTGTTTTTATGGAGCATCAGCCCGTTTGGCCGATGTAGACACGCCGCATGAGAAGGGTATTCATACAGTACCAATGCAGCACATATTGTGCACACATCGGTGGGCTTCTTTCCACACGTGCGGCTAGGGATACGTTTTGCACGCAGCTATGCACTTTCAAAGCCCAAAAAGCTTGAACTCTGCAGACAACACGAGCCTAACCCTAATCTTTGTGGCCACCTTCTCTTGAGAATGTTGGCGATGTCATGCAAATGTGGCATCACCGCTTTGTTGCGTGCTATTAATACATCGGCTGCATCTGCGTGTTTCACAACGGTCTGTTGTTTGTTAAACAGTCCACGAAGCACAAGGCGGCCCTCTTTAAAAGTTTTGAGTGGCGTGATTCAAGGAGGAGTAAGGCTTTCTTTAGACATCGGTGCGTAACGCCAAGAGAAGTGGTCATGCACTTAAAGTTCATCAGGTAAAGAAATTGAATCAATCGATATTGACACAGATCGTAAGCGAACTTCAAGTCTAAAAGCATGAGTCAAAGGGTGTGAACATTTCTTCAGCAAAATAGTCATATTTCTCACCTTCAGTGTTGTACCCAAGACGCGATGCTTTCAAGTTTCCACAGAAGGTGCAACGACGCACTTTGACAAATTCATCATGCAGAAGGATCTGCGCTGGTTTGATTTGTTAACTCACGCTAGAGCAACCGTTCCACCTTAATATATACTGTGGTGTTTGAATAATGATTAATGAATACAATGCATGCAGGTTAGTTCGAGATATTGAAGCAGCGCACGCTAGGTGGCGACTATATTAAGGTCCTTCTAGCACAATAAACTCTAGATGGAGATTCAATGAAGTGGAGGCCTGGATTGCGCGAATGTGGCACATTTTAGTTCACACTTTTATGAAAGGACTGCCACCAAAAGACTGGACCAGGTTTAGCCAAATGGCAGCTAAGCATGTCCCCTGAAACAAAACCCATATGTCCGGCACCAGTGCTTGTGTATGAAGAGCCAGTAATAAGGTATGACGCCCAGAGAGGAAATATGCAGCGCTGCATATTTTTATTCTATGTCTTCACATCATGTTACATTCCCTCGACTTATCGCTGGTGTTAAGAAGGTGAGTGCAAGTCGCACAACACGAACACGAACTGCTGTCACGAACACCTAAAAGTTTGGTCGGACGAGACCGAACGGGGAATCTTTAACTTAAATGAATGAAAAACAATCTTTCGTATGAACAGGTCAATTTGAGGTATGCGACAAACCGGGGGATAAAGATCCAGCTCCGAATTGCAGGGATTACTATGTCAACCACTGTGAGTATGAAAGGCGCTATGCATATAAGCTTACATTTTACGAATCTAAACTTTCGTGACCAAAAAGTCTCGTTTTAATTTATTTTGCTCTAGGAGGAGAAATATATGGTTTACCCTGGAAGAAGTCGATATGAAATTTTAGACGAACAAACTCTGGCAGAGTTCAATAAATACTATCAAAATAAAATTGAGTTTATTGAATCTGACTTAGTATTCTTGGTCACCGGGTAAGTTCACATAGATGCGTTGAAATTATTCTGATTTATTCATTAGTGCATAAGCAATTGTTATAACAAGATGAGTTTTTTAAACAAATGATGTTAAACTTGCAGCTCTCGAGCAAGGAATATGCTTGTTCTATATGTAAGCCGTGTTTATGTGTGCCATCCAATGATATATTGCGAGTGGCAATATTCAAATATGTTCAATGCCGCATTAAAAAGAAAATGAGCTTTTTGGAAATAAAGGCCTTGAACGAAGAAATGAAAATCAGGAAGAGTAAAAGCTGACTTTTCAAACGTTTTCTGATAGCCCGCAATAGATAAGAGCTCCTGCGAGCTTTTGTGAGGCAAATTCATAAAATACACATACCTGCAAGTTGTTAAAGCACATATGTAAAACAGATGATTCTCTTTCTAGGCGCGACATGGTGTTTTATGAAAAGGGAGTTCTGCAGTACTGGGTTGGAGGTATGTGTCTTGTTTCACAGTTCACTTTGCGGTGTTTGTTTGAGTGTTTTGACCTTTACTAAAAGTAAAGAATCTTTCTTGCTGTGTGTTGTGTACAACATTGAACATAGATGCTTCCATTGGCTTCTAATAATTATCGAATGGTTTCTGTATACCTGTGACAGCGAAATACAAGATGCTTATGTGAACGGCAAGAAACAACCGATTTATGTAGCACTAATGTACGAATTTAGACTCTTGTTGCCAGAACCTATCACACTGCATATTGCCGCCGTACTGCCGTTTCGGAAGAGCTTGAGTCGGATAAGCTTCGTTGTTTGTGTCCTTTTTCCCGGTCAATAGAATGTGCCAAAATGGATGGGACACTGCTGCCCAGGATAACATTTATAGGCTCCTTGTAGGCATCAAATAATTAAAATAATACCGAATACAAAGCGTTGGTCAGTAGCATGAAATAGTACTTCACGAAGCCAGCCTGTAAGTTGTGATTTGTGTGCGAATTTTGTTATTATCTGGTAGCTTTAGCCTAAGAACATATTTGCTTTTCTTTTGTGGTGCTACGATGAAAGAAGACGAACCAACCCAATTGCTCTGGAAGAATATGCGCGCCAATACTACACGATGCGCCCTCTGCGCGTTACCTCTATGTACCGTGTTATCTAGCATCCGATAAGTTATTCCGGTAACGATAGGACTTATCTTGCAAGCCCGTCGTCTTGGCAACTTCCCGATGTGTTAAACTTATTTCCGAAAGGGACACTCTTTCATCATAAGTTGGAGTTCGTCGTTTTCGGCACGTCGTGCGGCCGTTCGTGCCAAAACCACTTCAATGTCGGAACTGCTCTAAGGTGGCACACGTCAGCGAGGTTTGCTCAAATTTCGCTTCATACTCGTGATGCTCAGAGTCGTACAGTACAGAAGCCTGCCATGGAGAACATCGCAAGTGCGGTAGTCGTCATTGCTCTCACGATGCGTCTTCAAAGGGGTGCCCAAACGTAAAACTGGTGATGCAGGTTTTGCGGCACATGGTCAGAGACCATTCCGCCCACAGGGGTGCTGCTGCTAATATGCGAAGTTGAATACTAAGCCATTTAAGTTTAGGAATCAGTTTCCGATTATCGTCATTTGTAACCCACGCCTTCAGAATGCGATACGCTTATCGAAATACGAAGGTCTCAGGTCTCCTACCTGCAATGACCATAGCAGAGTCATGATTTATATCATGTACAAACACACCTATATTGAGCGTCCAGTAACGCCGGATGATAGCCGCCAAAGCGTGTCCATGTGAATAAAACATAATAATCTGACCGCCACTCTAGTAGGTGGATATATTTAAGATTCAAACAGCGTTGAAACTGCGAGATTAAGAGCTATTTTGTCAGCGACACCTGGGCCATGGATTATTACCAGCAATTTCAGCGCTCTCCCCCACGGTGGAGAAGCTAGGGAAAAGGGCCATCGAGGACAATGTGCATCCTTTGCATCTGATCATGATCTACAGTTTAAACGACGGCAGTCCTACAGCTTTACGCAGTCTGACATATACCAGTTGGCTCAGGCAGCCGTGGAACCAAGGTACTGCGATATGCGGATAATAAAGCCCGTGGAAGTGACCACATTCCCTCCTAAGTAAATATCAAGGACCAAGGCAAGCCCCCGATCACAGTCTCTTCATGCACTGACTGGTCAAAGTACACGGTCGTTCAAACAGAAGCGGTCTGAGGAAAATCAAGGAGGTTTTCTCTTGAAAACCTAGAAGGCCTAATCGAAGCCACTACTCAAGACGCTGCTTTGAGTTTTACATCTTCATGACAGTATTGCGAATACGAAGTGGCTTTGGTAGCTGCTTTGAGCAATCTGTCGTAGTGATGAACTTCAGGGAGGCGCACTAAATCTATGTACTACTAGACAGAGGTCAGACGTATGCAAAAGAAGGCGCAATGTCGGATCAGCGCACTCCATTTGCTCAACTAAAATTGAAACCATTATGGGAGTTACCTGGTCCACACAAGCCTCTCTCGCATATACGGGGAACCGCCCGCAGCGGACGCACATTGGCAGAGCAGTACGCCCCTTCAAATGCCTTGTTCGCCACCATTGTAAATGCGAAACTGATGTAGCAGACGACTTATGCGCCAAGGTTGCCAGTAAAAGGTCCGCGTTTACCGTGAGTAACCTAGGAAACGCACCAATGTCCATCGATTCCCGGGGTGTAGCTGTTTTTTTTAGAGGAGCTTCAGGCAGCTTTCCCAGCATGTAAGCACTCCGTATCACCTGAACCTGATGGTATCACCTAGGTGGCCCTTTATAAGATCGCACGAACATCGCGGCACGCCCTCCTAGCTGCATACAAGAGCTCGTGATGAAACGGGCTGGTTCCTCCTTCGCGGTAGTCTAGCCGCCTCGTCCCCTGCTCGAACCATGTAAATCTCTTCTGGCCTTGGCATCCCTATAGCCCCATGACACTTGCCAGCTGTTTGGAAAATGCGATTGAGATAAAGGGGCTGACTCGCCGAGACAGGTATCTGGAGCATACCAAGATATTCCCTAATGCTATAGCCGGCTTTCGACGTCGAAGTGCTTTTACAGATAACGTTGTTGACCTTCTCTCGTCTGTACACCAACAAAAAAAGCCTAAAGACATTATCTGCGCCAATGTTTTAGGGGCGAAGCTCCTTGCCGTGACTCGTGCGTCCCCGATGTATGTATGTAGTAGTCGTTCCAGTATAGTGGAATGTACTCACTACCCGTGAACGATGACGATGACGCTGATGACCAAGTATAAGCGCGTTCCTATGTAGTAGTAGTAGTTGTAGAAGGTAGGTATACCCACCTACGTGATAAAGGTGACGATGACGCAGTATAGTGGAATGTACCCACTACACGTGATAACGATGAAGCATAAGTGTTCCAGTATAGTGGAATGTACCCACTACACGTGATAACGATGACGATGACGCTGATGACCATGTAAGTATAAGCGCGTTCCAGACCACACATTCTCTTTCTGCCATGGATGAAAACGATCGAGCTTCGCCCACTCATCATCATTAATTCGTGGATATGGCGTGATTTTTTTGGACGTGAAAGCCTGCATACTAGAATGTATTGCAAGAAATCATCCTGGACGCCTAGGCGAACATTGAATTCGGGTGCTGCGTCTGTCAAGTGTATTTACAGCCGCTTCAAGGGCACGACCTTCCTTGTTCCGACAGAAGATGGTACAACTCACTGCTTCAATTGTAGCGGTATGTCTCAAGGTGTACTCCTTGAGCCCCATACTCTTTCACTTTGCGTTCATCGACATTCTTGGTTTTCTTCCGCGGTCTGCAACTGTGAATATACGCATCTGGGCATCTGGGGTCACGCGTCTACATGTACGACCCAGGCTTCGAAGGCCGGCGGTGCTGACGTCAAGGAAGGAAGGAAGAAGCAAACAGAAAGGGAGAAGGCAGGGAGGTTAACCAGAAAAGACTTTCGGTTGGCCACCCCTACACCGGGAGATTAGGGAAGGGGAATAGAAAGATGAGAGAGAGGATGGAAGAGAAGGAAAAGAGAGAGAGAGAAGTAGTGAATTCATTGCAGCGTGTGGGACTGCACCGCAAGTTATAGGCGTTCACACAAGCCCGTCGTCCTCAAAAAGCACAAGAGGGCTTTCACTGCCTTGTGGGTTGTCGAGAGATGTGGATGGTGCTGTAATAGCACCTGCACAGAAAGTGGCCGATCATCCAGTCGACAAACTACCTTTAAAGGGTGGTGACTAGAGCTGTGGTATGAGGAGTGCTCACTGGTTGCGTTTACGTATAAGGTAATGACACCATACGTCATCAGACTCAATCACCACAGTATTAACTATGAGGCACTCTGTCCTATCCTGTTCATTTTTTTCCTGAAACGTCTTACGCACAAAATAAGGGTTTTCCTTTAAAAAAAACTATGAGAAGACTCACAGTTTTCTGAGAGTAATAATAGCGAGGCTGCAATTGTATACTGTACTTTCTCAGTTTCATGCGCTCCAGTTTACCTGGACTGCGCAGGACGCGAAGAACGAAACTACGCGTCCTCCAGGCTATTCAAGTTTTAGCACTCAGAATATCCCTAAGCCTTTCTATATGTGTGCCTTCAGCAGCGACTGTCGTCCACACGTAAGAATACCTTATAATAGTATACACTCGCGACAATTTTTTAAGAATACCCATATAACATTTCACCCGGATTTCCATCGCATCACCTTGCCCCGCTCCCTACTTTTATGCCACACTCTGTGTTCGGTAGTATTACTGCTGCGCATCGCACAGTGCTTCCCTAGATCTTCACGCACGCATCTAGACCACCGTTACCATTATGGTGCTTATATTCACTCTAAAGCCCTGATATCCATTTTCAGGAATCGAAAAGGAAAAAAAAACAGTCGTCATGTTTGCCCTGTAACAAGCCAAACTACTATTCCTGCATCAGAAACACAGTGAACGCCTTCCCTATTTGCACGAATGGTTCACTTTCTTCTGCAAGCTCAGAAGGGGCAGTCTTCATACCCGCGAAGTCCGTCACAATCAATTTCAAGACATCGCATTTCACATTATCAACAGCTGCAGAAGTCAGTGGCATCCATGCTGCTCTAGAGTTTTGTACTTCAAGAAACGTCAAAGGCGTGGTCAATTTTTTCCGACTCGCTTCAGTGCATTATGTCTTCATATAGCCATGGAAGTAATCAACAATTTAGTCGCCGACACATCACTCCTTCATCACGGTGCAATAGATCAATTTATTTCTCACTTTCTTTTCCGCTATGGATCCACATTATCGAACACGTTACATATCCTTGTCAACTGGAAATATGCCAGGGAGTCGACGCAAAGTGTAATGACAACTGTATTTTAGCAAGCGCTTTTATTATATATTTGAAGCAAATCAAACTGCGAAAAAGAGAAAAATGCAGAGTAATGGCAGCGAGGTTAACCAGATTGCACTCGATTTGCTGCCTTACACAGGAAAATGAGGAAGCGGAGGAAATACTATGGTAACAGACAGAACAACTGAGAGAGGCGCGAATATACTATAGAAGTTAGGACATGGCTGTAAAAATCTATTCGCTACAAGCATGGCTAACCGGAAATGTAGTGCGCAGTTTTCTTTCAAATATAAAGAGATTGAAGTGGCCCTTGTCGAATATTTGACTTTAGTTTGGACGAGTACTGTATATAGCACTGCAAATTGGAACATTCTACTATAGTGAAATGCTATGCGATGCGAAGAACAATTTGATTGTGAATCATATGCTACACCCAATTCAACTGTTCTGAACAACTGCCTGCTCCATATATTTTAGTGTAGGCACACATAAGTTCACATGTGTAATTTATGTCTTTTGATATTTATACGGCCTTCTCATGCGGACCGCACGGAGCCTATCTGTCGAATTTTGGCAGTAATGGTGTCCACTGCGCGAAAGAAGAAATTGAATCAGAAACCCCTGGAGGGGCCTTGTGAAGAAACCTTAGCCAACATCGCCGGATCATCACACAGACCTACAAAAGCGTAAATGAGTAGTAGCCACATTGCTGATCTGTATATGTTTTGCCATCCCCATGTCGTTCAAAAGAGTGCTTCTAGTCACCCGTACATTCAATCGGAGATACGCTTATTTTCGCAAACAGTAAAGCTTCGCGAATCCCTTACGCGCACTTTGTTGCTACGAAAAAAGATACACTAGTAGCGTCATCATCGCCAGGCATACCTCCAAGTCATCGTACCGTGGCCGAGGTGGCGTGAGAACCTGTGGCCTGTTAAGTCATTCTTTCTGAGATTATGAATGCAGATAAACAGCGAAAACTCTTACGCGAAAACTCTGTGATTTGATTTCTTTTGCGTGAATTGGGCACTAGTTTTTTTTTTTTGCTCACTAGAGTAGTCCTGCCACAGGTCCGTCGCTCTTGATGTTTCTGAGCCAGAACCTCAACAACTGCCCGAAAACCAGAGGACGCCAGGTCATGGCTTCTTGATGCGGCCCAATCGCTCTTGCAGTCACTATCATTCATTACCTTGAATGTCTTGAACTTTGATAAACAAGGCACAAATGTAGAAATTTCTGAATGTAGTTCTGGAAGCGCATGTTTCCTTATGGAATGAAGGATACCTAGAAATCAATATTGCCCAAATGCGTAAGATTTGGAGCATCTGAAATCGTTCAAAAACACCCTTTACATACAAAAGCGTGCGTGATTATAGCACCAAAAACATATGAAAAGAGGAAAAGTATTTCAGTGTGACTATAATGACTACTTTCAGTACACAAATTATTATATACTAATTGCAATGTGTAAAGTAAGCTCTTCAAGAATCCCAACACAATTGACCTGTCTCAGATATTAATTGAATGAGATGTCTCTTAAAGTGATGACCCATTTTATTAGCCGAACAATGATATGATTCTATTTTCGCGTTAAAATATTATTGTGCCATTTTAATGATCAAGTTATAATAAATTAATATAGTTAATGGGACCATAACTCCAATATCTGTCTTAAATAAGAAAAAGAGGAGTGGAGGTATTTAGGCCGGAGCTCTTATAACAGCCAACATGCCGGTAAATAACTTTTAATGTATTCCTGCTGCTAATTCTTCACTGTAATCCATTGTGGTGTGCTTTCCTTTATTAGGGTATTCATATATAGGTGGATTTTGTCAGCAGACTAAAGTAGGCATGTCTGAAGATCCACCGGGAAGCTTCTATGGCGTCCAGGTGTTCGCCCACGAAGTTGGACATTCGTAAGTCTTAAGCATATATTTACTGAGGATCTATTTAAACTTGAATAATATAAGCAAATACATACATGCGCATTGTTGGCGAGGCGTAATTTATAATGAAATTGGATAGGGAAAGCTAATAAGCAGCCGATTTTAATGCATCAACATTTCTCATGTGGAAGGACTAATAGAAAAAGGCAGCTGGAAAGGGCACATCGTTGGTAACAAAGGTGCGTACTATAATCACACAGCGGAAAGAACAGACATGCGACACGCTCATATGTGGTAAGCTCTACCATTCCATAATTAATATGTAGAGACTTTTCTTGCATAAACTCGCGACGCCCAGAAGTATCGCGACAGAACATCTTTTCATCCTCCGAACAGCAGCTCAAATTTACAAACAAACAAAAACGCGTTTGCCTAGTAATCAGTCACCCAGGCACTCGAAAGTGTTTTGAGCGAAAAGACTCCTTCCGAAAACAGAAGTGTTTTGTCCGCAAACGCAGTGAAGAAAGCGATCTCCTTTTCATAAGTGGTGTTTTCTGCGAACTTCCATCTATCTTACGGCAGAAATGTCGGAGCTTCGAAATCAGCGGGTGGCAGCAATCATTTTATAAAAAGTATTAAACAGATTTTATTTTTCTGTGACATTTGCTCATCACCAAATGTTTTTTTTTTGTCTCGCTAAAGGTTTACCAAATCTCAGTAATGCTCGCTTCCTCCTGCAGATAAGCAAGGAGGTCGAGTCATGCTTAAACAAGTTGGTTATATCACCTGGTGGTTCCTACTGACGCGGTCAACATGTACACTGCATATTGTACGCGCAGCATTTTGAACGCCTCTGAATCTGGTGTTGCAACATTTATTTCAAGAACTTGTTATATGAAGAGCTTGTACATATACAGTTGAACATAAATCAGTCCATTTTTAATGGTTCTATTAGGAAGGCTAGCGCCACACCTTTGGAAGCGCAGATTGTCCATGCCATGTGTCTAATGCGAAACACACCTTCCTTGAACAGCCTTTGAGTTTGAAAATTGTCACTTACTTAAATACGTTTTGACGTGATCGCGTCACAGAAACATGGAGCTTCACTAGGAAAAGAAGAAAGAAACAGTTTCGCCACTAGGGACGAAGCAATGAATGCGATAGCAAGAAATTAGTTTGTCACACCAAGAACGAAGGCAGCTCGGTACTTGCAACGCGCCGTCGCAGCACAAAGAAGGACGCTCGAAAAGGACGCATATGTATACACAGGACAAGCGTGAACTAACTGTCGCAGTTGTTACGTGTTTGTATTTGACCAACGCGCTGCGAGTGTCCACAATGCAGAAGCCGACGCTGTTGTTGTTGTTGCCTCTGATATGGCTCATACCCACTCAGGGGGGATTGGCCAAGGATTGATTATATGACTTTTCGACGCTGTTTGATACTTCTTTTTCTTTTAAAATGCGGTACGTGGAATGAACCCTCTTCATCTCCCTGCCACGCGGTGGCTTCTGACGCCAAGTGTGCCCGGTGTTCTTTTTTTAGATGCGGAGCATCTTATGCTCGGGGCTATGTCCGTCCCGCGTCCCGCGTCCAGCCACTTTCATGAAGCAGGGAAGCACCCATTATGCGAACCAGAACACTGTAGTAATATGAAGGCCGTCAACCCTATCACAGTCATGAGAGTCATGGCCGAGAGCACAGAGAGGCTGCTTAGCAGTAGCTAGGCAGGTGGTGTCTGTCGCCCAGGTTGACCCCATTCCTTGAGTCATGGCCGAGAGCACAGAGAGGCTACCTAGCAATGGCTAGGCAGGTGGTGTCTGTCGCCCAGGTTGACCCCATTCCTTAATATTGCTTGCATGTGTTTGGAGGGGGGCTTAGTCCGTCCCTCCTTCCCGCGTCCCACAGCGCATGCGCGTCCCCCCCCTCTCTCTCCTACGCTCACCCCCCTTTCTCTCCTCTAGGAATCCTCTACTCTACGGAGCGTCCCACACCCCCCACAGCGGATTCGCGTCCCCTCCCCTATGCTCGCGTACTCTCACCCCCCTTCCTCTACTCTAGGAATCATCTACTCTACGGAGCAGCGCATGCGCGTCCTCTCCCCCCTCTCTCCTCTAGGAATCCTCTACTCTACGGAGCGGCTCCGGCGTCCTCTCTCCTCTAGGAATCCTCTACTCTACGGAGCGGCTCCCGCGTCCCACACCCCCACAGCGCATGCACGTCTCCTGCCCCTCTCTCTCCTCTCCTACGGTCCTCCCGTCATTTCCTCTAGGAATCCGCTACGGAGCGGCGCGCACGACAGGTGGTGTGACAGCTGCATACCCCGATGGGGGGCGCCACGGTAGTTCCTCTCCTGTGCAGCGCCGCGATGAGCGCCCGGACCACTGCTTTGAAATGAGAGCGGCGACGTTCCTCCCACTCAAGCTAATTATCTCCCCGCTGCTTCGCATCCACACATGGTTCCCTTTAGCGGGAGATGGGGAATTTTTGAGATGCGAAGCATCTTATGCTCGGGGCTCCGTCCCTAACGCGTTTGTCCCGCGTCCGTCCGGCGTCCCGCGTCCGGCCACTTTCATGAAGTAGCGAAGCACCCACTATGCGAACCAGAACACTTTAGTACAATATAAGGCCGTCAACCACCACTACAGTCATCAGAGTCATGGCCGAGCACACAGAGAGGCTGCTTAGCAATGGCTAGGCAGGTGGTGTGTGTCGCCCAGGTTGACTCCATTCCTCGATCTTGCTTGCATGTGTTTGGGGTGGGCTTAGTCCTTCCCGCGTCCCACACCACGACAGCGCATGCGTCTCCTCTCTCTCTCCTCTCCTACGCTCACCCCTTTGTCTGCTCTAGGAATACTCTACTCTACGGAGCGGCGCCCGCGTCCTACACCCCCCACAGCGCATGCGCGTCCCCCTCCCCCCTCTCTCTCCTAAACTCACCCCCTTCCTCTCCTCTAGGAATCCTCTACTCTACGGAGCGGCCCCCCGCGTGCCACACCCCGGCAGCGGATGCGCGTCCCCCTCCCCCTATCTCTCGTCTCCTACGCTCACCCCTTTCTCTACTGTAGGAATCATCTACTCTACGGAGCGGCGCCCGCGTCCTACAGCGCATTAGCGTCCCCTCCCCCCTCTGTCCTACGCTCACCCCCTTTCTCTGCTGTAGGAATCCTCTACTCTACGGAGCGGCGCCCGCGTCCGACATCCCCACAGCGCATGCGCGTCCTCTCACCCCCTTTCTCTGGTCTAGGAATCCTCTACTCTACGGAGCGGGTCCCACGTCCCCCTCTCTCTCTCCTCTGCTACGGTTCCCCCCCGTTCTCTACTCTAGGAATCCTCTACGGAGTGGCGCGCGACAGGTGGTGCGACAGCTGCATACTCCGCTAGTGGCACCCCGGTAGTTCCGCGGTATAAAAATGACGTAGCGCGCCTCATTCTCTCTCCTGTGCAGCGCCGCGGTGAGCGCCCGGACCGCTGCCGCGAAACGAGAGCGGCGAAGCTTCTCCCCTCAAGCTAACCATCTTCCCGCTGCTTCGCATCCACACATGGTTCCCTTTAGCGGGAGATGGTGAAGTTTTTTCCTTCTACATCATGAGCGGTACAAAAAGGAGCCACTTTTTCGTGCGCATCTCAAGGGCAGTTTTTAATTTGAAAGAAACTGTAAAAGTGTTGCGTGATAGAAAACACGCTCAAGCTGTTCAGAGATGGCGCATATGAATAGCTCGCCGTTATATCGCTGGCACGAGCATGGCGTGGGGCTGTGTTGGCTAGCGCAGCAGGCTGCGGAGCGAGGGGTCACTGGTTCAAATCCCCGGTCAGGTGGTTTGGAATTTTAAAGAAGATAGTCTTTCTTGGGCTACCTCAACGCCTAAATTTTGGTCTGGCTGTCTGTCTGTCACCCGATTCAGCTACTCGGCCAAAATTTAACCACTTTCTGAACGCCCAGCCATCTTGAACTGGTGTTTGCGTTCATACTTGTGAACATAGTCGGTCAAAAAGCAAATACTACTCATACCTGAGGCGCAACATTATTATGTAATTATCAGGTCGTGTGTTCTTTTATTAGAAAATACATAGATACAGTGGCGTAGCCAGGAATTTTGTTCGGTGGGGGGGGGGGGCTCGCATGTCAACATTATATATATATATATATATATATATATAATTTGCGTATTATTTGCTGTTACAGCACAAAGTCTTTTAAGGCGAAAGCCTTTAATGTCTCATGCTCACGTCCGTCCGGTGTCCGTCCGTCCGTCCATCTGTCCGTCCGTCCGTCCATCTGTCAGTCCGTCCGTCCGGATGTCCGTCCGTCCGTCCGTTTGGATGTCCGTCCGTCCGTCCGGATGTCTGTCCGTCCGTCCGGATGTCCGTCCGTCCGTCCGTCCGGATGTCCGTCTGTCCGTCCGGTGTCCGTCCGTCCGTCCGGATGTCCGTCCGTCCGGATGCCCGTCCGTCCGTCCGTCCGTCCGTCCGTCCGTCCGTCCGGATGTCCGTCCGTCCGTCCGTCCGGATGTCCGTCTGTCCGTCCGTCCGTCCGGATGTCCGTCTGTCCGTCCGTCCATCCGGATGTCCGTCTGTCCGTCCGTCCGTTTGGATGTCCGTCCGTCCGTCCGTCCGTTTGGATGTCCGTCCGTCCGTCCGTCCGTCCGTCCGTTTGGATGTCCGTCCGTCCGGATGTCCGTCTGTCCGTCCGTCCGTCCGGATGTCCGTCCGTCCATCCGTCCGGATGTCCGTCTGTCCGTCCAGATGTCCGTCTCTCCGTCCGTCCATCCGGATGTCCGTCCGTCCGTCTGTCCGTCCGTCGGTCTTTCCGTCCGTCTTTCCGTCAGTGGAATGGCCACACGCTTTCGCCGAACACACTTTGGAATGTACACAGTGTCCTTCAATTTTAAAAACTGTGATCTATGAAATGCATAGTTTTTGTTTTCCTTTACACTTCTCATTGTTCACAGCAGCTGCCGGTGAAACGTGCCCGCTTGCCATTGCGGAGGAAACAATTAAAAGTCTTTTACATAGGGCTGCCCCAAGAGAACTAACGAAAGTCTATGCAACTCTCGAAACGCAGTACATTCTTTGGGACCCATTCGCAAAAGTGAACGTTGTTAAAGTGGTATTCTAGTACTACCGAAACTTTACATTTAGCGCTTAATTCTACTGACATGACGTTGCAGCATCACACGTTTCCTGAGAAGAAGGCCCTCATGATTTTCCTCTCCAGCTGTTAACCTTAAACATAGTTCCACCAGGATCTATCACGCACCGCAATCGTCATGTATTTTTGCATGATTACTGGAATTAAATCTTACTACGACTTCGGAATATGAAAGCTTCATGTGGGAAAGTTCGTATATTTACGTTACAATCACTAGATCATTTAAGTTCAGTCATGTGAATAAGCCATTTAGAAAACAAATTTATTGCTGAAGATATAAATTATAATAGAAAAATTGCACTAAATTTAAACCTGGCTTTTTTGCTTTGCATTTACATACTCCTGTTTTTCCGCTCATGTTTGGAGGTCCATTTACGTAATAGATCGAGCAGAATTCACTACAAACGTCACAATTATCTTAGTTTCGAGAAGCTAATTGATCAAAATCTGTTGAAAACGGTGATCGAATCAATTTTTCATGCTGTGTGCACATGTTTTTTTTTACCCGCTATACTTCGCACGGTTAGAATACGCTCGCCCGCGAAATCTGCCGGCTTACTATTGAAGAAAACAATAACGAAGGGCAGCGTTGTATACGTCTAGCAGACTTACATACATATATAAGCTTTTGTCATAGACACAGTGATCAAATTTACCTTCTGGTAGGTGCACATTCTAACGCAATACTATGTAAGTTTGTCTACCCGCCAGGACAGTTTTATCCACCTTTCCACCTGACGCCCCACTAAAAATATACTGCTACGCTTTCTTATTAGAAAGTGCAACTAATAGCACTTATTTGCATGAAAACTAAGCAAGCGTTCACACTGATTGCGAACCTTAATAATGCGTGGTGCATGTATTGCTGAGATGAACTGCTGGTGAGCGAAATTATGACCTGCTTCTCTGACCGCAAATGAGTGACTAGAACCAGAAGTGAAACGTAAAATTTCCTTTGGAATATACGATGCTACCTGATGCTACTTAGACGACGCGATGTTTTGCGAATGAGCCCCTATCATACTACTTCATTTCCAGAATTGTATAGACATCCATTCACATGCTTTATGAGATATTAACTTTTTACGCAGGACCTTTCAACACCACTTATCCCAAAACATTACGCTACTGAGTCATGAGACAACGTAGCTCACATAGACAGCTGTGGTTCTATGGAATACACATTAAATGTAGATTTTTGTTGACCTCGTGATACTCGTATTTAAAAGACAAAAAAAAAGTAAACAAAATTTTCAAAGCGCAAGCCACCGCAGTGGTACAGTAGTTACGGTGCTCGACTGCTGACGCGAGTGATGTGGGTTCCATCCCGGCCGCGGCGGTGGCATTCTTATGGAGACGAAATGCTTGACGCCACTGTAAGTGAGCGAGCCTCCTCGATTTAAGTGCTTGTTAAGCAACACAAGCGCTAGAAATTTTCGTTGTCCTCCACTACGAAGTGCCTGATAGCCATACCGTGGCTCTGGGCGCGTCGAACTCCACAAATTACTATTAGTAGTAGTATTGGAAAACGCCGGGCTAACTGAGCTCGAAATAACAGCGCGGTAGAAATGAAACTATTCTAGCCAGATCATACATATATCGCGCTTTTCTTCTAAAAAAGCCAAGTCCGCTTTAACCGAAACTGAAAAAAAAACGCAGTTTTTTTGCTACGGGACAATATGGTCGGGCCAGCTTCAACATTTTTTCGCCAGTGGGCTCATGTCACCAAAATACCTGAAATCTTTATTGCGGCTAAAATTTATGTAGCCTACTATCGTCAGTATTCCAGAGTAAAATTTGTATTTGGCTTTTAGAGATTGTAACATTTCATTTGGGCTTGACTTAGCTCGTAAAAGAAGTCTAAATCGCACCAAATGAACGATACAGCCATATTTTGCGAACACATTAACACCATGCTTGTGCTTCCGTCGGTGCTGCCTTTTGTTGCATTGGTGTAACGATGATAATTAGACTTGTAGAGTGAGTGGTGCTGTTTTCAGGGAAAATGCGTACCATTCTGGACTGCCGGCCGCGTTTTGTCGTTCTTGGCATCTTGAAGGCCTTCAGAAAAATGCTTGGTTGTTTGTTTGTTCGTTTGTTTGTTTGTCTGTTTGTTTGTTCGTTTGTTCGTTCGTTTATTTATTTGTTTGTTTGTAGCCTGAAAACTGTTTCAGCTCTTCTTCGTCTTCTTCTTAGCTCATTTGATTTCAGGCCATTTCGGATCGCTTTTTCTTCAAGGAATAAAGCGGTGCCCAATATCTTCATTTCAGTTGTCTTCTTACTTCAAATATACCGTGTCGGAGTGAAAGAAGGCCATGATATGCAGCGCAAAGGTTGTCGAATGAAAACATTATAGGAAAGTTACTAGGACCCAAATGAAACAGATTAGACCCGGACACGTTGGTTGTTTTGGTCGTGTTTGTTGAAGCAGCACTGATTTAATGGATATGATTCAGTTTGATCCAAGCAGATTTTGCTCATTTTTTAAAATTCAAAACTGCCTTTTTGAGTTCACGTTACTATGAGGAATTGTCGCATTTTGATTACAATTCGTTCAAAAGAGAAATATACTTTGGCACGTTTTACACTCCTGTGAAATTTAGCCCTTTTCTGATTTGGTTCTTTAAGAAAACAAAAAAACAAAAAAAAACGCCACATATATAGCACAAGACAGTCATCATGCTTTGGCCGAAAGAGGGCTGTTCGAAGCACTATCACCGTTAGAAGGAAGTAATTTTCGTAAAGCAGGATTGCTAGTACATTATAGTCTCTTTAGCAGCGTCGTCGATGTGGATTCACGTCTCGGACCGCGAAAAAAAATTTGGGTGTGTTCCAAAGATTGACCTCAAAAAATGTCAGCTCACTGGCAACACTGAATACATCAGATCAACTTTGAGGTCAGAGTGATCAGTTAAGGAGTGAATCAAGGGTGCTCTCCCTAAGCCCTTACTTATCCACTGGGGGGGATGCACCCCCCGCTGATCGGCGTACCCTAGCAGTCCCAAATTTGTAGATGCCTTTTGTTCTAACAATATAGAGCATTGCCAGGACAAAACACACTGCCCGCGGACCCCTTGCTAGCGGCTCGCGCCTTTCAAACAGAATAGCCTTGCGAGTTTGCTAGATAGTATTCGCATTATTTTCTCGCCTACTACGTATAATAGCTGTTTGTTCAGGCAAGCTATGGAGACGGGACTGGTCTCGAGTGTTTTGTGCGTGTGCGCGAGGCACCCCATACGCTCATGATACGTTGCAACATCACCGTGAAACGAAAACTCCGTATTTCACAATCCGCGTCCAGATTTTAGTCATTCAGAAAATCAGTATTCATATGTTTTCCGAGACCTGAGGTCAAATACCCTTCTGAAATGACCCATGCAGGAAATGATTTCTTTATTCTTTCAAGAGGCAACGTTTGGTGACATTTTGATTCAAACTCTCAGCCCCCCCCCCCCCCCTCCCCCAGGAATCCCGCATCTTCACTGTCCTCCCAGCGCTTGTGGGACAAAATTTCGTTACTGCGGCCCGCTAGTTGAGGTTTGTTGGAGGCCCCTTCTATATATCTTAATCCAGAGCGTCCTGCGTGTCAACAATAGTTGCTCCTTCACGGTGACACGGCTAAAATGGCAATACAAGGCACTACGCCTTCTTTTGCAGAATATTTCTTACGGTATCATGCGCTGCACAGCCAGATACAGGACCGCCAGGGGTCCGCAATGCTCACACCGAAGTGTCTTTTCGACTGCGAAAAGCAATTTTAGAAAAATTACACCATCTCCCGCTAAAGGGAACCATGTGTAGATGTGAAGCAGCGGGCGCTAACGCTTACACTGGCGGCGGTGTTGACGCTGGCGCTCATCGCAGCGTTGCGCAGGAGAGAAAACTGGGGAGGCGCAAAGCACGCAGTGATGGAGCGGTGTTTCCTACTGGAACATGCCAATCGCTGCTAATGGGCAATGAGAGACAGAAGACTCCGACTGGACACAGAGACCCGCACTCCGCTTTTAGTTAACGCTCACGCTGCCAATTTTTATTGTTCAACAACGCACAGGAGAAATCTCCCACCGGCACCACCTTGGAGGTCAAGATCCATTGCCATATATACGGGGTGGCCAGTGAACGGTTGTGCAGCGCGAGCAGTCGGTTTTTTCAACCAAGAAACTCGCTAGCAGACGCTGCCTGCGTCGGTGTCGCGAGGCGAGAGAGGGGGGAGCGTAGGAGAGGAGAGAGAGGGGGTGACACGCATGCGCAGTGGGAGTGTGAACGCCGTGGGCAGGGATGCGTAGAGGAGAGAGGGGGGAGTGTAGGAGAGGAGAGAGAGGGGGGACGTGCATGCGCAGTGGGGAGTGTAGGCGCCGCGGGCAGGGATGCCTAGAGGAGAGAGGGGGGGAGTGTAAGAGGGGGAGAGAGGAGGGGAGGCGCATGCGCAGTGGGGGTGTGGTTGCCGCGGGGAGGGATGCCTAGAGGAGAGAGAAGGGGAGAGGAGGTTTTTTATTTTTATTTTTTGTAAAGGGTTTGCGCATGCGCAGTAAGGGTGGGCACGCGGCACACCACCACCACCACCACCACCGGATTAAGCTTCGCCATAAGATGCTTCACATCTAAAAATCCAGGATGATTTCCGGCGCAGCTAGCTCTTTTGGTCGGCGATACATCACAATACGAAAACATTTCGGGGGGGGGGGGCTGAAGCCCCATAAGCCCCCCCCCTGGCTACGCCCCTGATAGATACGTAATTCTAAAGGCCCTAGTGTTTTTTAGGCTGCGCTGAAAATGCGACGCTGTGCACGAACTGCGACGCTTTGCACGCAAAAGCCCTGTGCCAACGATAAGGTGCTGCCGCTAGCAGTGGCGCTTGGTTCAGCACAGGCTTATGTTTTTCAATGGCCGTCCATATTTCGCGCAGCACCTCCTCTATTTTATCAATGCCAGCCAGATGCGGCCATTCAGCGTAGAGTAGGTGCTGTCTGAGGCAAGGCAAAACATAGTAGTACGGCCGGCACAAGACTATCGTCTTTCGACGACATTTGCACCGAAGCACGCAGATACGCGGCCAATTATTTTTTTTCAATCAAGAAACTCGCTAGCAGACACTGCCAGCGTCGGCGTTGCGAGGCGAGAGAGGGGGAGCGTAGGAGAGGAGAGAGGGGGAGGGGATGCGCATGCGCAATGGGTGTGTAAACGCCACGGGTAGAGATACCTACAGGAGAGAGGGGGGAGCGTAGGAGAGGAGAGAGAGAGGGGGAGGGGGGACGCGCATGCGCAGTGGGGGGTGTGGTCGCTCCGGTGAGGGATGTCCCAGAGGAGAGAGAGGGGGGCAGCGTAGGAGAGGAGGTGTGTGGAGAGTGTATGCACATGCGCAGTAAGGGTGGTCAAGAAGCACACCACCACCACCACCACCGGATTGAACTCGGCCTTAAGCTGGTTCGCATCTAATTGTGTACTACCCATCATTCCCATGGTGGCTGAACAATCGCAGCGCGAGTCCCCTCTAGTTAATTTTAGGAAACTCTATGGCAGCTCCCATAGGCACTAGCGCCAGAATTCCCTCTAGTGTATTTATAGGAAACTCTATGGTTGAGAGAACCTGCGTGCCCGCTCTAGAGAAATCCCGGCTGCGGTCGCCATTTGCCTGGACATGGCCTCCGAGATTAGCCGGCGGCGCGCAACGGCGCGCAGCCGGCTAATCTCGGAGGCCATGGCCTGGATTATAGGTCCTCGGGCTATGTTAGCTTGTATTGAAATCAGTCCATTGTTGGTATCTGTGAGTGGCGAGTGCTTATGCATGAGTAGCACAACTTTCCTCCGATATTTTCGTGATGTTTGCTAGGGCAGCATAGAGGACATAAAGGACATGTGAATAGCTGCATGTAGAGACGCATACCTTTATGTTGCCCAAAAGTTAGCACAATGTATGAAGTCATGATATGCTGTATGACTTGAGCAATAACGTAGGCTTTCTAGAGTCACATATGTTAGCAGTGCCGGATACCTTCGGCTTCACAGGTGATTATCCAGCTGATGTGGTGCTGTGGTAGCTTACTGTCCGGCCGTTGTGGAGTACAACGTACTCTGGAATCATAAGCCAAAGGACTTTTAGATGCGAAGCATCTTATGGCGAAGCTTAATCCGGTGGTGGTGGTGGTGGTGGTGTGCCGCGTGCCCACCCTTACTGCGCATGCGCAAACAGTTAAAGAAAAAATAAAAATAAAAAACCGCCTCTCCCCCTCTCTCTCCTCTAGGCATCCCTCCCCACGGCAACCACACCCTCACTGCGCATGCGCCTCCCTTCCTCTCTCCCCCTCTTACACTCCCCCCCTCTCTCCATCCCTGCCCGCGGCGTCTAACTCCCCCTGCGCATGCGCGTCCCCCCCTCTCTCTCCTCTCCTACGCTCCGCCCTCTCTCCTCTACGCATCCCTGCCCACGGCGTTCACACTCCCCACTGCGCATGCGTGTCACCCCCCTCTCTCTCCTCTCCTCCGCTTCCCCCTCTCTCGCCTCGCGACGCCGACGCAGGCAGCGTCTGCTAGCGAGTTTCTTGGTTGAAAAAACCGACTGCTCGCGCTGCACAACCGTTCACTGGCCATCCCGTATATATGGCAATGGATCTTGACCTCCAAGGTGGTGCCGGTGGAAGATTTCTCCTGTGCGTTGTTGAACAATAAAAAATTCGCAGCGTGCGCGTTAACTAAAAGCGGAGTGCGGGTCTCTGTGTCCAGTCGGAGTCTTCTGTCTCTCATTGCCCATTAGCAGCGATTGGCATGTTCCAGTAGGAAACACTGCTCCATCACTGCCTGCTTTGCGCCTCCCCAGTTTTCTCTCCTGCGCAACGCTGCGATGAGCGCCAGCGTCAACGCCGCCGCCAGTGTAAGCGTTAGCACCCGCTGCTTCACATCTACACATGGTTCCCTTTAGCGGGAGATGGTGTAATTTTTTTAATGCTCACGTCCGTCTGGTGGTGGTGGTGTACGTCCTGACCAACCTTACTGCGCATGCACAGACCCTCCCCACGCACTTTCTCTCCTCAGCTCCACATCTCTCTCCTCTAGGTATCCCTCCCGCCTGCGGCGTTTACACACCCATTGCGCATGCGCATCCCCTGCCCCCTCTCTCTCCTCTCCTACACTTCCTAGGCATCCCTCCCCGCAGCGTCCACACCCTCACTGCGCATGCGCCTCCCCTCCCCCATCTCTCTCCTCTAGGCATCCCTACCCGCGGCAACCACACCCCCCAGTGCGCATGCGCGTCCCATCCCCTTCTCTCTCCTCTAGGCATCCCTCCCGCGGCGTTTACACCCCCAATGTGCATGCGCGTCCCCTCCCCCCCTCTCGCCTCTAAAACGCCGACGCAGGCAGCGTCTGCTAGCGAGTTTCTTGATTGAAAAAACCGACTGCTCGTGCTGCACAACCGTTCAACGCCGACGCAGGCAGCATCTGCTAGCGAGATTTAGATGCGAAGCATCTTAACGCGGAGGTCAATCCGGTGGTAGTGTGCGGCGTTACTGCGCATGCGCAAACCCTTTCCACAGACACCTCTCCTACTCTCCCTCTCTCTCTCCTCTACGCATCCCTCTCCGCGGCGTCCACACCCCCCAGTGCGCATGCGCGTCCCCTCCAACTCCATCTCTCTCATACGCTCCCCCCTCTCTCTCCTCTAGGCATCCCTTCCGCGGTGTTTACAGCCCCATTGTGCATGCGCGTCCCCTTCCCCTCTCCTACGCTCCCTCCTTCTCGCCTCGCAACGCCGACGCAGGCAGCGTCTGCTAGCGAGTTTTTTAAAGACGATAGTCTTTCTTGGGATACTTAAACGCAAAAATATTTTGGTCTGTCTGTCTGTCTGTCTGTCTGTCACCCGAATCAGCTAGCTACAGGGCCAAAGTTTAACTAATTTCTGAACGCCCAGCCATCTTGAACTGGTATTTGCGTTCATACTTGTGAGCATATTCGATCAAAAAGCAATTACTACGCATACCTGAGGCGCAACATTAATATGTAAGTATCAGGTCGTGTGTTCTTTTTTATTAGAAAATACACAGATACGTAATTCTAAAGGACCCTAGTATCTTTTAGGCTGTGCTGAAAATGCGAAGCTGTGCATGAACTGCGACGCTTTGCGCGAAAAAGCGCTTTGCCGACGATAAAATCCAGCCGCTGGCAGTGGCCCTTGGTTCAGCACAAGCTCATGTTTTTCGATGGCGTCCATATCTCGCGCAGCGCCGCCTCTATTTTATCAATGCCAGCCAGATATGGCCAATTTTTTGTAATGAATTATTTTTCTTTATGCCTTTTTATATATACACATACATATACATATCCGGCACATGACGGCGTCGACAGACGGCGACGGCGAAAATCAGCCGAGAGTGTCCATATAATTGCTATCGCAGTAAAAGAAATGTCACCCAGCTTTTGTTTAGGGACGGAGGTGATTTACTAAACCATAAAAGTTGGGTAGTCGTGGAACAGGAGTGACTTCGTAATCATAGGCTGAGCGTCACTAAGTGCAACTACTCAATTCGTGGAAATCCTCAAAAGCAAAAAGTTTACAACCCGAAAAAGTCTTCAGCCCGAAAGCAATAGTTTTCAACCGCTAACAGTAAGATGAATGTTTAGTTCTACACCACTTCAGTTACTTGCCTGAGATTACCTTGAGACGCGGGGATTTCACAGCATAGCTCATAGTTGATATTAGGTGCCCGAGAGCACTCGGCTATTGGTTAATGCGGCCCACTTCCACGTGCACATTCCACCAGGCCAGAAGGGCTTTTTGATAATGAGGTTTTCTATGCGTTGATACTACTGGTGTCTGTCCTAAACACCAGTGTATTAGCTCTAACAAGGCTTGTACATGACGAGATATCTAGTGTTGTATTATTTGTATTTTCCAATGCGCTGCAGTCTGTTGAGAATCGAAGGTGCGCACTATGCAAGGTATGAGCTTTGGTGGGTTCTCAACACATAACCAGACACTTGCCCTACATAAAGCATGCTGTTCAGAGAGAGAGAGAAACGAAGGAGAGGCAGTTGGTTACGGATATGTCTAAATTCAGCCGCCATCACCTACGTTAACTGAGCACTCTGACCCCAGTGCAAGATAAGATACGGCATCGTCAAAAGGCGCACGCGAACTTCCCCTTGGAAGGATTCGTAGAGCATTTAGCGAGTGATTTCCAAATAATAAACCCGAGCTTCTATGCAACAGGGTTAGGATTGACGCGTTGCCGAGTCGTAAAAAATTTGGCGTAATAAGATGTGTTTATAGTAACTCCGAACTAGCGGGCGGACCCATTCTGCACAGCACAGCGCAAATTCGAATTACTTTACCATAGGGTTTCAGGAAGATAATGCGGGGTCCATGGTGTTGTGTTGTAACATTCAACCCGGAGATTTGTACACCACCCCCACAAACACTCCTAACAACATTCCACGAGGATCCTTACACACCCCACAAAATTATACCACAGAAACCCAGCCCCTTTTCCTCTTAAAGACACGCATTCATCCACCATCACACCCACCATGCGCTTTTTCTGGTAACACCCCGAACAAATGAAAGTTGTGGATAAACCCATAAACGTTGCCTAATAAGGAGAATGCACTGTTTGTGAACTGCAACGCCGACGGCAGCACAATGGCATTTTTAATGAGTAGAGATGCCGCTCGACGTAATTTTTCGCAGCTATTAGGGTAATGGCGCTGATTACTTATGCCTAGTTCTAGAGCGAACACTGTGACTGTCAGAGGAAAACTAGAGCTCTTGCGTGAAAGGGTTAGTGAAAAGTAAAAGTAAAGATGCACAATGGATCGACACGCAGTGGCGACTACTTGATTTTCTCAAGCATGCTACTCGACACAGTGAAGCGGGGAGCTAAACAGAAGATAAAGTTTGTGCGTCAATAACTTCACATTCAAGTACGTCCTCTTCAGCCGACAGGGCATGCCACGGCAGGCCAAACAGAGGAGGAAACACGTGTGAAACTATTCTATGCTACTACCGCGTGAATGAAGACAGTGAAAGTGAGCACCCTTCTCTGCTCGTCATAATCGTCAGCCTATTTTCATTTCCATTGTAGGATGAAGGCCTCTCTCATTGCACTGCTAATTACCATGTCTTGTACGCGCTCATTTTTATTTATGCTTGTGAATTTGAAAGCGAAGCTGTACATGCCGAGGCCAACGGAATGTCCGTAGGCAGGTTTCCCCTAGCGCAGGCATGTGCCGCAGCAAACGGAACAGGCCCGCTATCCACTATTGCTCTTGTAAAAATGAAAAAAAGTGTCCGCGGGCACAAACGTATATGCCACAGATATTGGGTAAACCTCTCAACTCATCAATAGTAAACCGTCGCGAACCGTAGAACGTGTCAATAATACGCCTGCTCCTCATATGGATCATCCAGAGAATGCACGAAGCGCTAAGCGCATGCAGCAGGCCAGAGAAGTCGACGCAGCTTGGGGTAAAAAGAAGAACGCTGCTCAAATGGAGCATACTCTACATTTACTACATGATCACAAACTTCACTGATAGTTTCCTATCTATGTGTGTACAAACCCGACGCGCATCGCGTAATCTATCTTTACGTTGCTGAAAGCGAAAACGCACGCGGAATGTCAAAGATTGTGTAGTTTTATACGGACACAAGAATGAAAAAACGCACATAATGTTTGAGGCCTGGCATAACGGATAATAGTAGTAGCGCATGCGCGAGCTAGCCGTCGACTAATTTAAATAAAAAAGTTTATCACAGAAAACTACACAGAGCCCAGGCCATGACGCTTAGACTCAGACTGATTCATATCCAAATCTGGCCTTATTTCACAAAATTTACCCGGATACTTACACTAGAAGCTCGTGTCCCCGTTGTGGGGAAGTAGCTAACTTAGAGCATATGCTCTGGCGATGCCCCTCGTTACTGGGCAGTGAACAAGCCGACCCAGTCAAGTGGAGCTCCCGCCATCAGAAGCCCCAACAAGGGGGATCAGCTTTGGGCCGTCCAGAGAGCCCACGATGCGGCGGTCAGGCTTACCTGCCCGTTCCAACGTGGGAGAAGCCCACTGCGCGCTAGTCGCGTCTCTCAGGACTATAATAAAGTTTACCATCCATCCATCCATCAAATGTCTAAACATTTATCCATCACGTCGACGCCCACGAGTGCCGGATTGATGGGTACCGCTTCCTGCATGGTCATGAGCAGATATTTCGCGTCTACCTTGTTTTCCGCCACTGTGCACCTATTCAGCTGTTAGTTAGAGCTTCACTTCTCTATTTTGTCCGTGTTTGCACGCCCAGTCACTTAAGGCGAATATAAGGGCTCACTTTTCGTCCGTAGACGAGACATAACCTTAATTAAAAGCGAACCGACAACGAAGCCAAGGAAGGTATAGAAGCGTTATTTGTAGCCCTTTAGGTTTATTTTATTAATGGCTGAATGTAGACAACCACCCGTTTGTAGCGTGAAGCCACAAGGATATCCGTACGGATTTCTGTGTAACTTGTGCTACAACCTGATTTCGTGGTTGGAAATCCATACGAATTTTCAGCTATATCGATTTCGGAAGGAAATACACACGGATTTCGGGTGGTTGTCAATATTTCTTTATTCACCCATCGACCACCCGTTTACGCAGCCTCCCAGGATTCCGCAGAACTCATTTGCGACATAATTAAGTAATTATGAAATAAATGGGAACAAATCAATGTGAATGAACAGAGAACTTGCCGCTGCCAGGGATCGAACTTGCAACATTCGGATAACACCTCCGACGCTCTACCGATGGAGCTACAGCGGCGGTCGTCCTCCAATGCAGTTCCTCGGGTATCTTGGGCATGTAAACCCAGGAGTGTTAGTCACTCGTGAAAATTTCGCGTGCTACGTGACGCTAGCTGGCAAAAAAAAATAAAAAATTAGGGGACCCTTAATCTTCGCCTTTAAGAGTTGAACGCGATAGCGACATCCTGTCCCGAGCGCCTACTTCAACCACTTAGCGCATACTTGCTATGCACCCACTACGTGGTGTTAAGGGAATACGCGCAGTAAGGTGTGTGCCGTTTGTAATGGGTGGCCGGCTTTAAACTACAAAATCGTTTTGATAGTCACATATTCTGACGCCCGCACAAGTGAAGCATTTTGCACGTGTCCTCAAAAAAAAGAAAAAAAAAAAGGTGGCTGTTATAAATGCGCTGCACATGAAACACACTACGCGTAGATATAACCTGCGAATAGCTGTTCCTTCATAATTATTTAACTGTGGTATAGCACGAAGTCGTTCAAATAAAGAAAGAAAAAAAACTGCACAGTGATACGCGTAGGGTAGCAATCAAACGTGGTTTTTTTTTTTTTTTTTTTTTTTTTTTTTTTTTTTTTTTTTTTTTTTTTTAACGCGACACTATGAAGTCTGAGATCCATGTGCCGGGCAAGTACTGCGCCTACGATTCTTCATTTAAAAAAATAAAGAATGCAAGAAAAGGAAAAAATAAAACCACCTTCGGAGGCGGGTTTCTGCATCTGCAATGAAAGGAAATTACATTTTTGTTTTCGACTACTTATGTTTTATTTCTTGGATCGCATCATGACAATGCCATTTTTATTGTCGACGCCTATATAAAGGACGCTTGCGTTTGCAGAAGCAGGAAAGTTATTTTCACTGCATTTCAAAGCAGAGGAAGTTATTTTCACTGTATTTCCAAGCAGAGGCATGGCTGTGTGGGAGAACACCTGCTTGCCACGCAGACAGCCCGGGTTCTATCCTCACTCGGACCCGGAAATTTTTATTATTTATTTTATTTGCATCTTTCTTGGTTTTTCGGTCACGGACAAGATGATGATTTTTCGCTCACAACCAATGACGCCGACACCGACGCCGACGCCGGAATTTCTGCGAAACGAGCTCTTAAACGCTATCGCGTTAAAAGAAGAGCGTTCCACACTCACTGTCATCGTTACGAGCGGCACTGGCGAACATTACCAGAGTTTACATGCACAGAAGTACCCGATAAAGTGAACTGGAGGGCGATCACTGCAGTAGCTCAGCAGGTTGAGGTACAGTGGTGGTCGAGTGCGTTACGCAACAGCTGCAGGTTCGCTCCATACTGGCGACATGCTGTCTTTTCGTTGTCTATAATTTCTTCACATTTGTATCGTAATTATAGCAGTGCAGTTAAACGAGCCCAGATAACGTTCCCTATTTCTTCAATGGCTACATCGTCTGCTGGTTTGCGTTAAAACTGTAAACTAAAGGAAAGAAGTGCAAATTTAAGGGCTTGTTTTTCGTTTTTTGTTTTGTTAGACACAGTACAAATGAGAACATAAGAGACAATGATGCCAAGGAACATATAGGGGATGTTATTAGTATTAATTTTAACGTAAATGTAGTGAAGGAAAAGTGGACGAAAAGATAATTTGCCGCTAGGCAGGGACCCAACCTGCGACCTTTGAATAACGCCTATGATGCTCTGCCAGCCGAGCTACAGTGGCGGTCATCCCCCTTGTCCACTTTATGGTATATATGTGTGCATTTAAACCTAGGAGTGTTAATCAGTGCCGCCAGTAGCCATGACGGCGAATGTGGGACACTCTTTTTCTGCCTGTTGGTGTCACGTGTAGCTAAGTTGGTAGAGAATCGCGATATTAAGGCGCGACATTAAAATACAAGGTTCGAGCCGGAATCTAGCCTAGGCATTCCGCTTGGCTGTCAAGAGCTACGTCATCAAGCAATGCCAGTGCTTGATGCGGCTTTGCAAAAAGACCCTATGCAGGCGTCATGCCGGGTAAAGCGTCACTTTAGAAGACGCATTGCTGCGTGGCCGAAGAGAATCAAACCAGGTGTCAGACCATGGGAATTACGTTAAGAGTGTACAGTGGAGTGATTCGCACCTACAACAAGGGTCTCAGCCGTCACTTACTATCATCGTTATTGTTACAAGCCACGGCATCAATAAAGTAAGAAGCCACATCGGCGCACGTATGGCCTTACAAACGCGTAATCCGCACTACGGCAAAGTCTGCACATTTCAGAAAAAGACGTAGTAAGACTAAAGTGACCATATTCCGCAAACTCCAAAGCGGGACGGGAGGAGGGGTGGTTGCGGAATGACAGAAGGAAATAACGGAGCTATTTTAGGCTTGGAGTAAGTCTTGGAGTAGGTCTTGGAGTAGGGTACGCAAAAACTCTGGCGTCTATGCGCAAGAGGAAATGGGCAAGCCCCACTCCCGAGTACAACAGGTGCGAGGGAAAGCGAGGACATTAGAGGCATTTTTTTGACCCAACAACCTGGGAGCCGCCATTAGCCTGCCTCCACTCAGGCTGCCAATTCTACGAAGCCATTAGACATTAGAGGGAGAGGGACAGTAGAGAGAGAGTGAAGTGAAGGAGAGAGATGGAGAGCAGTTGGGAAGGAGGTTCGAGCCTGGGTTGGGAAAGAGTAAAGCCTAGTAAAAGCGAGGAGTGCTTAGTCAAGGAACAGTGCGCGGCATAACGATAGAAACTTACCACATTACATTTTCTTTTCACTAAGCGCCACCTAAGTATATTGATTACTTGTGAAGCTTCATAAATTCCACCTTTACAATGTAACCGCTTCAGGAAAGATTTGAAAATATAATTTGCATTTACATTGCATTGTTTCCATTTTCACTTTTCCAGGTTGGGATGTGTGCATGATCAAAGCCCAGCAGAGCCATCGGTACCCGGGCATCAAGGTTCCGAGGCATGCTCCTGGTATGATAGTTATATGATGAGTTACGCCATGACGGATAGCAGAATGTACAGTTTTTCAAAGTGCTGCATCGCTGACATCAAGAACGTGCTAAGGTAGTACATGCCCAATCATTATTTCTTTGTCAGAATTTAGGTGCGCAAAAAAAATATAAACAAAGGCGCACACTAAAGGAAACGCATTCGCCCGGGTAGGGTGCAATATTTTTCCCCAGCTAAATCCTGTAGCATTTTCGTCACCTAAGCCATCAAAAACTCACAGTCGCAAGAAGAGAGAGAGCAAAAGAAATATTTTAATGCGGAGCTGGATATGTTTGCCTGGCTTTACGCCTTACATGCTACTCCAGGTACTGGGTGATGATTGTGATATGTACAGTACTCACGGATTGAAATAGGACATTTTAGGGCTAAGTATAGCGCATACTTTCGTTTCCACCGTATTCAGTTCGAGTCCCATCGGTGTAATTTTGACTTGAGCTGGTAGATGAAAGCAAACATTATCTTTAGAGACTACATTAGTCGCGACAAGACGCGGTCATCTCAAGAAATAGCGAATACCGATGGCTGTCTATTTGAATCCGTGAGTACTGTACAATAATAACAAGTACAGGCACACACACGTAGACCACACTATTTACAAAGTTTCCATCAGGCTGGTGGCCCGCAAGAAAGTCAACAGTACTTTCGTGGCGCGTAACCCACTGGAGCTGCGTTGCCATGGGCCCAGAATATGTCGCAACTCCAAGTTAAAGTCCCTTTGGAGATTTAAGGCCACCATCAGAGACTGTCTCTCTGGTGCGTATAGCCTACATTCACAAAGAACATGATTCAACTGTTCTGGTACGTTACATCGAACGCACAGTGGTGAGTCCGACAGTAATCTTGCTCCTAAAGTAGTTGCTGTGTGCGACGTTTAATCTGATGCGGTGCAAGCATGTTTCCTCTTGGCTGTTGAGGTCTCGCGGCATATAGAAGTCAAACGATGGATCGATCTTGTAAAGAGGCCCATACTGGTGACTACCGTCTGTCCCGAGGGATCGCTGGAGGTACCAAGCGTGTGGCGATACGAGTGTCGCAGCCTCTATATTAAGTTTCATGGACCCTACCGACACGATATCAAACGCTGCTATCCATAAACTTATCCATTTTTCCCATATCAATATCAAGCATCTACTGTTTAAACTTCTTAAAACTAGCACTCTACCCGATCGCAGCAGCGACAAAATTGAGCCGCCTGGACAGGTGGTGCTATCTGGCAGTGCAATGCGCAACCAGGAGAGCATATATCTAAGCAGGCGTGTTGTACTTCATCGAAGAGAAATGGCGATTCTAGTTGGTCTCCAAATGAGTCCGAAACGCAGCTGTCATTGTCAGACAGCTCGAGTTTTTTCACTTGGCAAGGTCTGTCAGAGACATGGTACGGTTGTTGCGGCGTGGTCACTCTTCCACTGAGCGTCTGCTCGTCACCCCTTTCGCGGCACTGATACTTAGCGCTAGCGGGACTGGCATGCCATGTACGATTTCCGGTTTTTAACAGATTTTACGTCACACGAATAAAACACTGCTCGGTTGGGTTTCGGTTTCGGTGTGGCGTTTATTGCTTATTTGAAATTATTATTCATTTTGTCAAGTATTTATACTATCCGGACCCATTCCAGGAGCGTCTCTGGAACGTAGAGGCACCAATACGTTTAGGGTAAAAAAATCGCCGGAATTGGCTTTTAACGGTGTGGCGTTAATATTGCTGAAGGCAATTCATACTGTCCCTGGTATCGACTGTGAATCACCTGTGGCGCATAAGCGCTTACACGGGCCTGGCATGCGGGTATGTGCCAGACGTTACCTGTGGAAAGGGTTTCTAGACCTACGCGGCAGGCAATTCAAGGTATTAGAGAACTTTTAGTTAGCGTTAGCGTGATAGCAGGGTTAAAGGAATAGCGTTATCGTGCTGCGAACGTTTGTTGTGAGCAGCGCGGTTTAGTATAGCGGGATAGCGTTTGCATGCCCAAGCTGTGACAACGGCGTCACCTAGCAGAGGGTGAATGCGTCAAAAAAGTAAATGAAAAAAAAAAAAGCTGAAAATGTTTGCCTCTATCCACACGCCACAACACATCTACTGTTACTGGCGAAAATAAAGGCGAATAAATATGAACGACGCACCAAAAGCGAAACTTCTTACGTTGCAGTTTTGTTTACAGCGATATTCTTGTTGGGCCTAGGAACGTTCAAAATAGAGAGTGATCTGAAAAACTACGCCAAGTTATCCGTAATACTCGTCGTCGAAGCTACTTGAAGGCAAGAGAAGCCATTTTAGACAGTCATTTGCAATGAAAGAAGTGTATCCGTCCACATCAACGCTAAATTCACTTTAAAGCGGGCGTCCAGATCTGCCGCCATATTTTACGTACCCGACGTAAAACCCACAAACACGGTAACTCTAAATCTGAAGAATTGCGTACCCACAGTAAACGCTACGGGTCTTTGGCGTACTGACATCGCATTTAGATCCCGTCTTCCGCTAAGCCCGCTACACGATAACTCTCCATTTGTCCTGAAATGTGAATTGTGTTCGTCATGTACTAGTGTCCTGCTTGGCCAATTTCTCTACATGCCAAGCCAAAGAAATGACCGCGACAGCGCTCTAATCTAAGTAGATAGATGGACAGACAGACAGACAGACAGACAGATAGATAGATAGATAGATAGATAGATAGATAGATAGATAGATAGATAGATAGATAGATAGATAGATAGATAGATAGATAGATAGATAGATAGATAGATAGATAGATAGATAGATAGATAGATAGATAGATAGATAGATAGATAGATAGATAGATAGATAGATAGATAGATAGATAGATAGATAGATAGATAGATAGATAGATAGATAGATAGATAGATAGATAGATAGATAGATAGATAGATATAGATAGATAGATAGATAGATAGATAGATAGATAGATAGATAGATAGATAGATAGATAGATAGATAGATAGATAGATAGATAGATAGATAGATAGATAGATAGATAGATGTGAAAGAAGGTACAGGTGTTTGCTGAAGTGAAACCTAGCCACCGAGTGAGCCGACTGTGTGAACGGGGCCCGACACTCTATTGCGTTGTTTTCTTGAAGGCCAAGCTCAAGCGTCATGAAATTTTTTTACACAAAAGCCGGCATGCTTAGGCCTGGATCAGTGGGGGATACTCGGCTGGTGAGCAGAAGGTGGCAAGTTCGAATCCTGGTTACAAAATGTTTTTTTAGACGCGTTTTTTTATTTCTTTTACTGAAGATCTGAAAAAAAATGTTTTACTCATGTATTTACGTGTGCCAGAATGGCGCCACTGTTTTGCTAACGCCCTAGGGCCAGTTCGCCCTCCAGGAGTCAGAACCTCAAAGTAAGACGCCCTTCCAGCGTGACAGGCGTGCCATAATCTGGCATGACACTAGATGCTCGTGCCAAGTGACACTGGGTGATAGAATAGAGAAGTATTCATAATTTTGTTTCTTACAATAGTATGCAAATTCAATCCAAGTTTGAGGAATCGTTCACCATTTACGGCAAGTTGTTGTCTTTCGTCCATTTCAATTAATTCATCTCATCATTAATCCACTCTATTTGAATACTACGAATAATTCTAACTATGTTCTCTTTGGTTTCACTGCTTGTTGAACTCATACGGTCGCCTCTCTCCTGACCAAGAAACTGGCGCAGCGATAAATTCCTTGCTATCGTTTTTTTGTTTCCTTTTCAAAGTCTCGTCCCGGCCAGACTTGATGCCTTTAGGTAGCATGCCAGGGTTTATCTGTCAACTGCGAGCTTTTAAAGGAGCGACGGGCTGCATGACACACCTTGCAAAAAAACAGTCCCCTACTCGCTGCCATGGCATTGGCTAAGTGGCATTGGTTAAGAACCTGAGGTTTACACGCATATAAATACCCAATAAAGAGGGGGGGGGGGACGTTATTTGAAGAATTGAGCTCCGGTGCCCCACCGACGACCAGTTGTTTTTCGTCTACTTTAATTCATTGCAACTTAGTTCACAATCACTTCGGTCAAGTTCAGCTGCCATGCATCCCTATTTATGGACAACGCTGAGACAAAACGTTCAAAAACAGTCTTACGCCAAAACATCTTGAACTGCGCCGTTCATCCCCAACGGTCCAGGTCCAATTGTATTGACACTCTCGCTATGACACTACCGCATGGGCCAAGTACGCCGCGTTAACAAAAGAAAAAAAAAACATGAATGAACGCCCATGTAGTGTCTTCCTTGTTTTAACTTTGTGCATTCGCCCCGTCATTTCACATCATTTCACACAATCGAGTGCTTTTCTCTACTTCATGCTCACATGGCGTCCTATGTGATGCAATGAACTTTCTTCTTAAGTGACATTACGAGACGAGCACATCTCAAACTATGAACTTTCTGCTTAGTAAAAATGAAAGCTCCTTCTTTTTGCTGACTGTTCCAATGCATAGAAAAAGGTGTACTGAGAAGGAGGCAGCAAAAGCGAAAGAACTTATTTTGGTGCTGCACTACACAGTGCGAAGCCATTGACAAAATTTCTGTGTGTTTTTTTAATTTAGCTTTACTCTTCTCCTGCCACGTTCGCGTTGACTACCCTGGCTAGATCCGCGGTTGTGTGAACTCATAGAGGTCACAGTGGCCACTCCGCAACTTCCTCCTGGCGTCTCTGTCGTTCACAATAACAACCCGTTGGAAACGGCGTCGCCTATCTTGAAAAATATAAAAGAAGTTGTCTTTCCGTCCAAGAGGCGAAGCATCGATGGCCGGTAGAATTGCAATGAACACATTAACGTCAGAACATTTGTCAGGCGCATATGTTGTAGCTCACTTCTCCTTACTAATTAAATGAAGAAAGTGTGGTTTCGCCCGCGGAGAGGTAAAGATGGAGAGGTTTCTGAATGATCCCGACAAAACATTATTACGCCTAGCGCGATGAGCAGCGCTGACCCACGAGAGCGCATGCTTCGCCTTCCCTCTTGCTTCAAGAACTTTCAGAAAGAGAATTAAAAGTGCCTGCAGTACTACGCCTGAAAGACGGCAAACCGTGCAAAGTCACTTGTGATTCGGTCTCAGCATTTCAGGCATTGCGTCGAATTCAAACTACCTAAAAGAAATAAGCCAAACAACACGTGCGTGCTCAGCCATTGAAGATGAAATGCTCGCTAATTTGACAAAAAAGAAATAATTTTAGTATGCGTCTGAAGTTTGCGATATATGGATGCTTACACAGTGCGAGATGAATAATTGGATATGATGACACTAGACATGTTTCCATATGCAGTTTCATAAGTTGCGAATCATTATTTGCGCCCTAATTGGAGTTTTATTCCCACAGATGAGGCCGTATTGTTTTATATAATTATGGCAATTTTCTTCTTTTAGCCGATCAGAGTGGAGTTGTTTGCGCACGCGAAATCCTAAAGTCAACCAGACCCCAAAGGGTTACCAGGTCAGCACGTATCCGGGTAACGAATACTGCAAACGCTGCTATCCAGGCAAGAAATGGAATGCACTACAACAGAGTACGTAAAAAAATACTCTCACTTATGTCATGCAAGTAAGGGAAAAAAAAAGTGCCTTAAGACTTCGAAACTTGCTTCATGTCTGAACTTGCTGTTTTTCAGGAATATGGAATTAAAAAGATTGCAAGATAAATTGTCGAGACAGCGAAAATTCCTACACACTTGGCGCGCCTGACGGCACTCCATGTGATATGGCACGAAGAGGAAGCATGGTACAGAGATCTTTAATACGATAACGCAATATAAGATTCATGCTCAATTTACTTTAATTACGTCGATAATCTTAATGTTCAAAAGGAAAGGAGGAAACGCAATTGAACTCTGCACAATTACAAGTAACGCATATATGTAGAAAATATCGCTATGAAAGTTTGTAACGTGAAACTGAAAACACGTGCTGCCAGTTTCCTAAGCAACGCCAGAAACAAAACGTAAAATGCTATGCCTCGATTTCATCTTTTCACCCTTTATTTGTTAACGCGAAACTAAGTTAAAGTGTTGACATAATGATTGGCGAGTTCATCCTAATTTAATGTTCATTTCTAATATTACGGTATCTGATAGAATACTTAGGATATATAAATTAAGATCTAACTTACTTTAAGTATAATGTACTATAACTGAGGATAATCATTCTTTATGCTACAAGGCTACTTAAAAATGCAAAATATCAAATAACAAAAAAAATCAACTCTGGCAAATAAGGTGGGTTGGTTTTGCACTGTGACTAAACAACTTTGAGGCACGCGCGCAAGAATGCACGTCACCTTTATATTTTCAAAAGGTGGTGTTTTGAACATGGCATTCTTTTACGTGCTTGACGGTAAGACTGTTGACGCAAAATAGTACAGGGCAGTTATTGTTTATACCATCTTAGTTATTAACAGGAGCTGTTTAGGCTCGGAGTATGGCCAGCTTTGCGGAAAATTTGGTCCTGTATGCGTCGTAGAAATTAAGGAAGCACCATCACCTAGTATAGGAGGAGCGAGGGAAAGCGAAAACATTGGAGGGAGAGAGTGGAACGAGGGAGAGTAAGGGAGAGGAATGCAGACGGAGAGCAGAACCTGGGGTGAGAGAAAGTGAAGCCTAGTTAAACGAGGAGTTCTAAGGTAAGGAGCCAGGAAGGAGGGAAGCGTTAACTTAAAACCCTCCTCGCGTGAAGCGGGGAGGAGGCAAAAAAGGAGGAGAAAAGAAATGGAGAAGAGTAGCAGGAAGAAATACCTAAAACGAGGCAAAATATGTTGGTGAGGTGGGATTCCAACCCCCCATACGAATGGTCCGAACACTAGGCTATCCGAGTGGTTACGGTGCGCTGGTTCTGTCTTCTCTCTTGTCTATGTCTCCTTTGTTGTTGAATCACACTGAAATCAAGGCACGCTGGAAGAATAAGCATTTACGGCAGGGGGTCTGAAGCTCATCTCAGCTAGCGGGCCGCCGACATGAAATGTAATTCCGCAAGGGCCGGACTGCACATCTCATATAAGGCTTGTTTCTCATATACGGGTCGAAGTGGAATTGTCGTGAGGATTCGAGAAACAGAGATAGCGATCTCCAGAATGACTAAATTGTGGAACGCCGATTCTGGATATAGACTTTTTGTCCCGCAGTAGCGTTTCACCACATTGGGTGACTAACGAAAAGACTGCTTGAGACCAGTCATGTCTGTGTAGCTCACTGATACACTTATTAAGAAAAAAAATGTATGTGGCGAAGATAGTCGCGCGCGGGCCCGGTCGCTAGCGAAATGTGCGCGGGCCACTTGTATCTCGCAGCCAGCGTGTTGGAGAACCCGGATTTACGGGAAACGTATGATTTCGTCAGTATGGGCGAGATAACGCAAAGAAGATATAAAGAGAAAAAAAGGAACAGAAAAGGAAAGAGAAACAGAGAGCGAGAGAGAAAGAAACAGAAAGGAAAGAGAAAGGAAAAAGATTAAAATAAAGAGAAATGAACAGAGAAAAAAATAGTGAAAGAAAGAGAAACAGAGAGACAAAAAAGAAAGAGAAAGAGGAAAATATAGAAATAGAAAGATATCGAACGAGAGAGAGATAAACACCTAGAGAGAGAGCATCACCTTGGCTTTCCTTGGGTCAAATGGGCTTTCAAGGCTTAAGTTTTCCTCTCTGTGCTCATGCGTATGTATGTAGACTTAACTGGTTATCTCTAGGTTAGGCTTGGCTGGTATGCTAACGAATGCCACCCAGCCCCGATGTTCCTTCCGAAAATCGGTGACATGAGTATGTACATATGTAAGAATATCACCTACCTGAAATAAACGAGAAGTGCGAAATCTCCTGTATACCATTAGGGCACCTATGCAAATTTTCTCTGTGTTGGACAGCGAAGGCTGCGGGCGGAGCTTACATTTATTTTTGGGTTGTAACCGACTACATTTAGGTATACCAGTTCTCGCCAAGATTGAACTCAAACGCTTTGCGTGATAGTCAACAATAGTCAACCCTAGAACGCCATTGTCGGGTGGCAGTGGCATGGCGTTTTTTAGATGCGAAGCAGCTTATGGCGGAGTTCAATCCGATGTGCGGCGTGACCACCCTTACTGCACATGCGCAAACCCTCTCCACACACCTCCTCTCCACAGACCAGCTAACATCTGTGGCTGCGCCGTAGCCAACCATCCTCTCCCCACATTTCCGCTTGCCGAGATCGCGGAGCAGCGGCTGGAGCAGCGGAAAACTCGACGCGCCAAAGCGCAACGTAAAAGTCGGCAAGCGGACCCCGAGCTCCGGGCTAGGGAAGCCCAGCGCAAACGGCAACGTCGGCGGGAATCTGCTACGGATAAAACGCGGGCTCGACGTGCCGAAACGCAACGACATGTCGAAACACAACGGTTTGACTAGGTGTCTACGTTAACAACATAAGAACATAAGCACAACACAAACGATAACAGTAAATACGCAACATTAACAGAAACATTAACGGAAACACCTACTCAAACCGATGCAAACGTGGTGTGCACCCCCCGCGCTGCTTCGCATCGCCTCATGGCCCCCCTTTAGCAGGAGATGGTGTAATTTACATTCTCTCTAGTACTCGTCAGCTTTGGGGTGCTGTCCCATGGAACGCGCATCCTGCAACGACTGAAACGCTTGCATGGCATCAGAATATCGCAGTGTCTGAATTTTGCCGATTTGTACAGTCCCTACCAGATCGAAATCTTGTTCTGAGGAAGGCTTTTATGTCTCTTCTACAAAACTTGACGAAGCCTTCAAGAGAGGGTTATCTTGCAGCATTTGCTTTGTACCGTGGCTAGAATGCATTCATATGGGTGACGTAGGCTCATACTTTGCAAGCATGGATGCATAGCCTAGTGCTAAAGGCACTCGACTGAGTTGCATGGTTTCAACCCAAGCACCGGAGTGATTTTCAGTTATTTATTGATAGCAGCGATTTTATTATGTGACAGATAGACGGATCGACAGTTTCTCGTTGAGTCGGCCTAGAAATGATTACGCATTGAGACAATTTTCAGGATACCTTCGTACAGCCAATATACATGTTATACTGATAACTCAGCGAGGGGCAGCATATGGTTGGGTGTTTGATATTGATCACAGAGTTGCAAGAGAGATTGATTTCTTTTTTGTAGAGAGAGTTGTTGTTTCCCTCAAGCGGCTTACCGAGCGCACAGTCCAAACCATAATGTATGATAGGTAAAATGTAGTCTGACCTAATATGAGCGATCACGTTCAAGCGCACACACCATTTCTATCACGGTCCGATGCGTTCTTCGGCGCTTCCACGTACGTATTATGACTCGCTGTACTGATACATTCCGGCATACTATATATTGTCCTAACTATGAATGATCCAGTCACATCAGTACCTAGTCACAGATGATGTCAGTAACTCTACAACTGATATTCCTTGATTATGTAGCTCCAGCTAAAGACGCTAGCAATAACATTTCATTTTTTTGGTTCATTAAAACGCTCCTTAAATACAAGGTTCCCCTGAAAACCGCCTAAGTAATAAAATGAGCTATTTATCTTTTCTGCCTATTATGTCTAAAAGTTCTAAAAACTAAAAATTTTTTGCCTGTTATATGCCCAAATATTTCATTGATACAATGTTCTCGCAAACAAGCTATGTAAAAAAAATGTGTCTTCTCCTTACAGCGTTGTGAATTAGGAGAATGCAGAAGAAAGCGTACCAAGTAGCCAATATCAACACTTGCAGTACTCTTTGAAGTTTAAGTTCTAACGTGAAATATCTGCCTTTTAATTTTTAAATAAATATATGAAACAGAAGAGACTATACTTGCACTTCATTTTAGTCGTTATCACAAATTTTTATTATCGGCCTTTTGCACACGGACTTCCTTCATGTCCCTTAGCAATTTCGAACATTTGACAGTTTATTCATAATCATAAGTAATGAATATGAAAACATGATGCCGATTTCTCTAGTGTCGTTTGCAGCATATAGGGTGAGGTGGGGCAAAATGAGACAAAAATTTGAAAATAGTGAATATTAATTTTTATTTCACTCGTTACCCTTAAACTTTAATGCAGAAACTTTCCTTTGGGTACAAGGTATGTGCTACAAAAATACGACCATGTTGCCATAGTTAAAAAGTTTATTTTAAAAAGAAATGAAAACTGCGCCAGATGTCTCATTTTGCCCCAACTTGAGGGGCAAAAACGAGACAGTGTGAAAAAAAATTTCATCCCTTCAGTTTTTGCCGTGAAAGCACTTGAAATTAAACTCCGTGGGCCCTTACGCAGCCTTCATGACCCCACTCCTTGCACTTGACAAATTGAATCCAGACAGAACCTTGCGCTGTTTTGCTCCAAAACTCCTTGCAGATCAAACACCACCAGTTTTTCTTTGTGCTATTGTTGTATTTTGTTGAACGTTAACGATTGGACGCTAGATATATTCTGACGGATCTTCTTCGCCTCCTTTTGCCGTTTTGGGGCAGAACTGCAAGGGCATTTCGTGGCCTTCAACTTTGTCAGCCGGGCTTCGTGAGGCGAGGAATTTAAAACTGTGCGATATAGATTCGGACTTTCTAGCGCTTGATTTTTTAAGTTTGGTATTGAAGGAATCTGAATAAAACTCGATCCCAAGACGTGTTTGAGAACGGCTTAACTTACAGATTCTTCCAATTTCACATTGGCCTCTTTTAAGAGCATCCTTGGGAACGCGGAAAAACCTCGTTGCAGCGCAAATGGAGTGACTGTCCTGAACAGCAATCAGTGCTTTTTCACGTCGTTTTCCTCCCAGGAAGCTCTATATGATATCCTCTTGTGCGTCCGAACCCTCATAAGCAAATAAATATAATATATAATTAGTGTTAGTAAAAGGTTCACTTAATAAGACACACTCTAAGGCAATTTAATGCCTTTTTGTCGCGTTTTGCCCCCCCCTCACATGCCCTGAATTCAAAAAATTTTCCCCTTTGGCCCCCGGGCACCAAATGAACTAAAATTTTGGTAGTATGTAGCTAGTAGTATAAAGTAACAATATAAATACTTACGTTGTCTTACTGACGCCAGAGTAGCTTCATGCACGGATCCGAAAATTTGGCCGAGCAGAATTTCGCCCCTTTTTGAGGGGTCACGAACACACCGACACCAGCCGCGTAATTTTTCCCACGCGAACGCTGTGAGCAATCATCAACTTTTACACATAAAAAGGTGGACAACTACCAGCAACTCTCGCTGAATTATAGAAAGAAAGAAAAGTATTTTCTGTATTAGCTATAGAGGTCGGCAAAGTCAAAATTTCGCGTTTTGCCCCATGTATCATTTTGCCCCGCCTTACCCTAACACTACACACATCACTGTCACACGATTTGTCTACACTCACACAAGAATGTAAGCGAGGTCTACTTCATCTGCTTAATTCGAAATCCCTGACCATCTTCTCGCGGTTTTTAAACGCGAAGCATTTCTCAGCGGACTGCAGGCACTTTGCGCGTTTCTATCTATCTATCTATCTATCTATCTATCTATCTATCTATCTATCTATCTATCTATCTATCTATCTATCTATCTATCTATCTATCTATCTATCTATCTATCTATCTGTCTATCTGTCTGTCTGTCTGTCTGTCTGTCTGTCTGTCTGTCTGTCTGTCTGTCTGTATAGCCGCCTACGTCTGGGTGCTCTCGTGATCAGCCTCTTAACTTGGAGTAGACCAAAATTAGCATGGGAGGGGTAAGATGGTTTCACGAATGTGACTCGCTGGTCGTGACACGAAAAAATTAGGCAGATCCCAAGTACCACGGAAATCGATGTTATGCGAAGCATCCGGAGGTAATGTGACTGGGTTGTAATTTTTTATTGAGCGAAACGTTATGAAATGACACTAAAGATATGTAAAAATATTGCACGCACAGACGATGTTGAGCAGTCGCATATGTTTCATATAACCAGATGTTTACAGTTGTGTAACGATGCCAACAGAAACATGGATATTGCCAACTCTAGAAGCCCTAAGCTGATATGTAGAGCTTGTGCTTGCAAGGATGGTAGCCCAGGATAGTGCTACGTAGACTAACTACAATGAATGGCGCTTAAGTATACAACTGACGTTAACCCGACATGACTCCTTCGTCATAGGAGTACGTATGTAATGTTTATAAAATTAGATAGCCAGCACTGCAACCACAATATACGTTTCGCCAACATTACGCCTGCATAGGGTGTTCTTCCAAAGCAGTTTCGGGACCTGACGTGGCTCTGTGGTAGAATGCTTGTTTGCCACGCATAATGCTTGGGTTCGATTCCTGCTGTAACTCTGATTTCTATTCTTTGCATTCTTCGCGTCAAAGCCGCCGGTGTCCGTTTTTTCTTAACGCTGTCGCCTTTAAATCACCAGGGTCAAACGCCCCGATGTCAGTTTCTCTGCTCTCGCCGTTCCTGGGTCGATAAAAATTGTCAAAGTCCTGTGGCGCATACCCGTATACCACGGGCCGCGGAATGCGGGTATGCGCCACAGGACTTTGACAATTTTTATCGACCCAGGAACGGTGAGAGCAGAGAAACTGACATCGGGGCGTTTGACCCTGGTGATTTAAAGGCGACAGCGTTAAGAAAAACGGACACCGGCGGCTTTGACGCGAAGAATGCAAAGAATAGAAATCAGAGTTACAGCAGGAATCGAACCCAAGCATTATGCGTGGCAAACAAGCATTCTACCACAGAGCCACACGTGCCTGGCGAAATGAGTTTGACGACGTGCTCGACGGGATTTTCATGTTATTCCAGTCAGACATATTCGTCAATGCCTCGTACCCTCCCATACAAATTTTGGTCTACCCCAACTTAAGGAGGCCATCACGAGAGCACCCAGACGTAGGCGGCTAGATAGATAGATAGATAGATAGATAGATAGATAGATAGATAGATAGATAGATAGATAGATAGATAGATAGATAGATAGATAGATAGATAGATAGATAGATAGATAGATAGATAGATAGATAGATAGATAGATAGATAGATAGATAGATAGATAGATAGATAGATAGATAGATAGATAGATAGATAGATAGATAGATTGAAACGCAAAAGTGCTTACAGTACGCAAAAAAATGCTTCGCATTTAATAATTTGATAATGCCGTCGCGTACGTCGTCAAACCCTTTCCGCCAGACGCGTGTGGCACATACCCGTATAGCACGAGCGGGTATGTGCCACAGGTATGCGGGTATGTGCCACAGGTATGCGGGTATGTACCACATATGACTGACAGTTGATATCTACCCATGAATGGCGAGAACAGACATTGGTAATTTGCACGCGAAAGCGTTAAGAAGAAGCTGACATCGGCAGCGTTGACCCGACGAATGCAAAAAAATAAATGTCAAGGTCCTAGCAGGAATCGAACCCCAGCATTCTGCGTGGCAATCACGCATTCTACCACAAAGCCACGCCAGGTCTCGGAACTGCTTTTCAAATAGACCCTAATGTTAGTGAAACGTCAATTTTGGTTCCAGTGCTGGCTATCCAATTTTATAAGCATTACATATGTACTCCTACTATACAGCCGTCATGTCGGGTTAACGTGAATTGTAGTTAAGCGCCATCAACTGAAGTTCATTTATGTAGCACTGCCCAGGGCTACTACCCTCGCGAGCACAAGCGCTACATTTCAGCTTACCGCTTCTGGTGTTGCTAATAACCAGGTTGGTGTTGGCATCGTTATGCAACTGTAAATAACTGATTATGTACAGCATATGCAACTGTTCAACATATATATGTGCGTACAACATTCGCACATATCTTTAGTGTCATTTCATGACGTTGCGCTCAATAAAAAATTACAACAGTCACTTTCCCTCCGCATGCTTCGCATAACATCGATTTCCAAGGTACGTGGGATCTGCCGAATTTTCTTATCCTAGATGTGTAATCGTTATTATTTTTGTCACAAAACTCCGATAGTCTGACCGCTTGCTCATTAAGCATTTTAATATATTAGATGTTTTATTTAAAAAGCCGGCAGATCCCATGCACTGTGGGAATCGATGTAACGCGAAGCAGCCAGGAAGGAGCAAATCATGCTTTACATAATTTGCTTGTCATGTTTTACATGTTAGGGCCTGTCATTTATGTTCGTCACACAGTCACGTCGTGCAATACCAATTTTGGTGTATATCAAGCTAGCGAACTGGACGCAAGCGCACCATGAGCGTGGCATGTAAATGGCGTTGTAGATAACATGCATGCAAAGATTTTCATGTTACCACTTATGTTCGTTATACAGTCATGTCACTCAATACCAAATTTGGTGTATATCAAGCTAACGAAACAGCCGCGAGCGTGCCATGAGCGTGGCATGCAAGTCATGTCGCACATGACAAGTCATGATTTCCATATTACCACTTGTCATTTATGTTCGTCATAGTCACGTCACTCAATCCCAAATTTGGTGTATATCAAGCGAACCAAATGACCGCGAGCGCGCCATCAGCGTGGCATGTAAATCATACGTTTCGTGACAAGTTATTTACGATTTTCATGACACGACCAGCCATTTATGTTCGTCATACAGTCATGTTATGCCATACCGAATTTGGTATAAATCCCATTAACGATACGGCCAGGAGAGCACAAAGTCGTAGGCGGCTAGATAGATAGGTAGCTAGATAGATACGCCACGGGCCTTTGTGAACGTCTGTGACTATTGCGCAATGCCAACGCCACAGAAGTGTCTGCGTATTTGTTGATCATTTCCTTTTTTTTCTTCTGGTGCTGCTTTCTCTCTGTCTCTCTCATCTTTCTACTCCCCTTTCCCTTTTCCCCCAGTGTAGGGTAGCCAAACGGACTGCTGTCTGGTTAACCTCCCTGCCTTCTTCCTTTTGTATTCCTTCCTTCCTTCAGAGTCGCCGAAGTTCGCTAAGAAATGCTTCGCATTTAAAAAAATATTCCACATTGGTTTAGTTTCACAGACCATTACTGTAAGCCTCCTGCCACCCGGTTCTTGTCTCATACCCCTTTGTCGGTGAGCGCCATCCATACGATGTCATCATCATCATCATCGTCGGCAGAACGGGCCGGAGGGCTACCGATACGCGCGAGGTTCGCGCACACAGGGCACCTGTCTTCGGGACTGCGAGCGCCTCATGGTCATCGCCTCGCAAGGCCAGGTACGCAGCCTGCTGCTGTTGGCGAACCCGCACCTATGCGCGAGGTTCGAGGTTCCAAGACTCCTTCCGCCTTCGAGACAGTGGGCGTAAAAAGGTCCTGGCCTGGCGCTGACGAGACCTACCTTGCCACCGACAATGGCGGCTACCGTCTACCGAGGGGGGGGGTCCCTTACTCACTCCTTATCCCCTGCTGCTGCTACATCACTTCCACGCTGGACACCCACCTGACAATGACGACTACGTCACCGCCGGAACTCTACCAGCCCCACAACTTCCTGGACTCCAGCACCACCACGTGGGACGATAGACTATAGCTGTACGTTCTCGCTTTATGTATTCGTGTGTGTGTGCCGTCAAATATAATTGTCATGTGGTTTTTCAAATTAGCCAACGTCTCCTCCATCTTACACGCGTCACACGCTCTGCGGCGTGACGATCCTGAAAACACATCATTATGTCCATCTCGTTCGGATGAAGCCCTTTTTGTCCGAATGAACTCGTAGGCCTGCCAGAGAGTTCAAACCCCTCTGCCATGATGATAAAGCATCTTGTCGATGCTTTCGTGGAAGGTACGCCGATATCATTGTTAAGAGCCAGCAGGGCGACAGAGGACAACGAAGTGAGAAGCAAGAGCAACAACAACCGTTCCTTTGGGAAGGCAATTTTCGAGCGTCTGCTCTTTTTATCTCTGAATTCAGACCTGTCTTGCGTCGTCGCACCGTGGTCCTGTGTCTTGCGCTTTTCGTGTTGCGACAATATTATTTTTGTCTAGTGTCTCAACATGTAAAGATTTGGTGACAGCACCTTGAGACAGCTGAATGAAGCCCAAGAAGGGCATACGGCCGTGATATCACAGCAATGTTGTGCAGTGAAGGGATATGTGTCACAAGAAAAATCAGCGTTTAGGGCACCTTTTTCACAGTGAAAGTAATACACGGAGTTTTGTCAACGAAAATGAATATGCGTAGTTCCAGTATAAGCAGTCTTGTGCGGAGGACTACAGTCCTTGGGAAAAGGTCACGGCCGCAGAGATGAACGTTTGCATACTGATCTCTTTGGGCACCATCGAGCTTCCACAACTACACTGCCACTAAAAAACATTCAGAGGAAGTCCTACCGGTTGACGAATCGAAGATACGAAAAGTGCTACAAACAGCGAATTAATCCGACAGTTATCCAAAGAAAGCATAGCGGACATTATCTCTAGTATTTTAACTGTAATGACGTAATCATGACGCAAATTTATTTCAATTGCCACAACACAGTTAAAAAGACCACAAGTAATATTCCTTGTGCCTTCATTGGCCTGCCTGTTGGATTCATTTAGTTGTGTCTAACATAGACGCTGATATCGGCATTTTTGTAATATTTGACATCATTGCAACGCTCGATTGTTGCAATTCGCGACAACTGCACAAAGCGGGAAAACATCTAGCTTTACATTCACGCCGCTCGAAAAACCAATAAGCACCGTTCTTTTAAGTTACCGTTATCTAAACACTGCGTTGCAACAACGTTTTCCGCAAACACTGTAGTCTAAGAAACGAACAGGAAGGATGAAGATAATATTTTCCAGCTCTGTATTAACTCAAGTTCACAAAACAGGGATTAAAGACAACAGGTGGTTTATTGGCGGGCGACAACACCTCTTCATGCGAGTTCTTACGTTGAGGAATAGTGAACAAACTTAGCCTTGTTGGTTCACAATCAGTAATCAGGCCCGGTCAAACTTTTAGGCAGAAAGGGTTCCCACAGGGTCCGTGGCAGCAGATGGATGCTTTTGATTTACAACTTAGTTGAGAGCAGGTAGCGTTGTTGCGCAGTCCTTCGCAGCCGTCAGGAGGGGGCACGAACGTTGGACAACGGGAAGGAGCCCGCCGTGATCGCTTCAGCTCTACACCTGCGAAACAAAGATTGTAACATTTACTTAGTCCACAACCGTTCTCATAATGCGTTAGTGAGAGGCCGTTTCCATTACCCACATTCGTTATGCCCATCTGCAACGGCAATTCACCGATGCTACCAGAGCAGCTTGAAGAATACTCGTTATCAATGAACTGTGCGCGAGAAATCGGTTATTTCGGCACATAAACGAGCAAATAACATAGCAGCGACATCAAATTCAGAAAAAGAAACGTCAGAAGGGCAAGAAAAGGTGTAATTAGGATTGTATAAATTTAGGTAGAAACAATAACACTGAAAAAACACATTTAGCGTACACAGCGACTAGCTTAGCGCACGTCAGAAAAAAAGTTTTCATAGCGAAGTAAACATTTATATCCTCAGAAGTTAGGCAATATTCCCATTTACGGAAGCCACTAAGAAAACATTGTCAAAGATACTACGAACGATGAACAATGCGTATCACGTTCGCAATGCTCTGGCAAAAAGTTAATTTGCTTTTCTCTCGATGCGACGGCGCTTGCACCATTGTAGAGTGTAGAACTTGCGAAACGTTTTGTAGAGCCTCCAGCCGCTGCTCAATCTCGGAGGCGTTTCTATGATGCGCACGCACGCGCCCTCTACACACAGCGCTGCCCAATGTTACTTCGCAGCTCGACTAATAGCGTCATGTCAACTCGGTGTCAACGATTTGCGCAAATGGAAATCAACGAGTGTTCTTTGAAAGGACCCGTGACAAAGATAATTTTTTGTAACTTTTTTTTTGCTGTAATGTCTAGCCTAGTGTCTAATAATGCTGAAATGGGATCATAAGTGCACTAACGTATTGTATTATTAATGCTAGCGCTGTTAATTGTGAACAGTCTTTGCGTCACTTCAAAACGCCCGCCTAACATCGTAAGAAACTAGTGCCCCACAGCGGCGGAGCGCCTGAGACCACGTACGTGCGCTCAAGCTTCGCTGACACTGATAATGCAGAAATATCTTAAAGGCAACTTCGTTTGTAATAATCAGTCAGAAGTGCCAACGCATGCAGAACTGTCTTGTGGCGACATTTGCGCTGCTTCAAAACATTCTTCAGAGCAGTTTTTTTCCGTGGCGCTTGCACCGAATGTCCAGCTTAACGTGAAGTGGAGAGCAACATTCTAGAGACCACCGGAGCACTTGCCGATCTGCATAGCTGCGTCCTCTGACGGCTTCGCAGGTAACTTCGAGAGTGCGTACCATGTACACGCGTCCATTTCTGTGTTCCGGAGCTTGATTCAACCACGTAATCACCGGAATGTCACACGAAGCGCAAAGTGTCACTTCACCAGTCACTGCAGTGTCGAAGCCCGCGAGCGAAGATACCGTGACCTAAAGAAAGTACCTTGTTCGCGCAAATTTAATATTTTCGTCACGGTATCACAGCTCGTCCATTTAATATCACCTGCTGTATCGGCACTTTGCACTCTCTCTCTCGTTGAGCATCAAGCTGGCTATCAAGCAGACTGTTACGTACAGATTGGAATATTTAGCCCTTACTGACGGCAGCCATCTTCGCTAGAGGGCTGCTGATTACGTAGAACAGATGGCTGCGCTAACATCCAGCCTGTTCTGATCACATGATGGCCGCCAGTGTTCGCTCACCATCGGCTGTGACGTAACTATGCCGCATCACCTACGCTGGCCTCGCCGACATGATGACAACTGGGGTGAAGATTATGTACGCTTGCTTCAGGCGTGGGTACGAGAGCAAAAATCATCTGGCCTATAAAAGAACGTGCGCGCTACGCGCACTCTCGAAGATTACCGTGATTCTGTCAGAAGGCGCAGGAATTTTGCTCCCGATCGTACTTGTCTAAGGCACGGTAACTACATGTAGGCCAACGAGCCAACGACAGCACGCCTACATGAGCTAATGACCGGCTAAGTCAATAGGCGTGTCGTCAGGAAACCGATTCCAACGGCTTCGCCGACACAGTGGTGGTCCAGCCAGTTTCTGATTTAAAGCCAATTCTTATAGCAGCAAAAAGACTGTTTTCGATCAGATTTCTCGCAGAACGAACTCTGTTTAGGAGCAGTTTTAGAGCTGAAAACAATCGTGCTTCGAAGCAGGTTTGAAGCAGAGAAAAAGTAGTTTGGGATCACTTGTAGTAGCACAATGGTGCGTCAGCAACCTTTTAGTCCATATTCTTATTAATGCGCAACCACAAAATGCTGCTCTAACGTAAACAAGAAGAGAAGACGAACAGTCAGGGAGCCGCCATTAATTAGGGCTGTTTACAAGAAACAATGTTACATGCAGGCTTCGCAGTTATACAAATGATGGGCATTATGGTACAGCTATGATGATAAGGCGAACAGAGCACATACGGTTTCTTCTACTCACAATTGTGAAAACATCATTCCCTCCTAGTTTTCGAAGGAAAGGGGGCGACCAACCCTACAACCTTAAAGATAGCAGTGTGTGGGTACGGGCTAGTTGGCATTCCATTTCGTAGATTAATTACAGCGCAAGGGAAGACGCGGGACAACGAGACTAACGAAGACGAGCGCTGTCTTCGTTAGTCTCGTTATCCCGTGTCATTCCTTGCGCTGTAATTAACCTACGTCAAAGATAGCTTTCGCTCAGGCTTGATCGTGTACCTGACTGAACGTGGCGCTGCCATTTCTCGGTAGGCACTGAGGAGCTTTTTGTCTACTGCTGACCCGAAGGTCGCGGGTTCGATACCAGCCGCGGCGGTGGCATTGCGGTGGAGTTGAAACTGTATAGTCCCGTGTACTGTGTGGTGTAAGTGCACGTAAAAGAACACCAAATGGTCGAATTTTCGGAGCCCTCCACTACGGCTTCGCTCATAATTATATCGTTGTTTTAAGACGTACAACCCCCAGATATTATTATTCAACTTTTGTCTACCTTCTTTTCCAAACGGTAGACTTCACTTCACAGTCAGCCCTTGGGTTATCTGGATATCAGATCTTTTTTTGCTGGATTCATGTTTGGGCGCCTTACATTGCGAGGATTACTGAACTAAAGCTTCCAAAGCTTGGCACGTAACGATTCAATCAGCAATCGAACAAAGTTCCTTGGCACGCTGAGTAAATAGCGTATTTTCTCGCATATAAACCTCACCAAATAACGAAAAAATCAGCTCATAAAGTGGAGGTGCGCTTTATTCGCAAGGGTTATATGCGGGTTTTATGCAGGCGCGGGTTATATGCGAGAAAATGCGCTACATAGCGGCCTTACACCATAAAATTTAGGGCCTTCATTTCCTTGAAATGCTTCTATTGCGCGCATCTGCTCTGCGCCTTGGTTGTAGGCATTTCATCAGCAGCCAGCATAGATATATTTTCTCTTCCCGTGCCGTTGAAAACGCTGGTCTTTGTTTCTTTTTTTGCGACGCCCCTACTAATGCGAGAACTGTTTTGAAAGAGCGCAGGGGAGAACGCGAATTGTAGGCGATGAAGCGGTCATGTACCGACGAGGCACAAAGAAATGAAAAAAAGCCCTTCGCATTCAGCAACATTAATGACTTAGGATACTGCGCAATGGACGACGGCCAGTTAGATTTTTTTAAATGCGTTTCGGGAGTTACAGGCGTTCTGTGGCCAAATTTCTTAGTAATCGATGTGTAGTGTTTTGTCAGGCGCCAAATAAGCTAGAAAAAGCTAGTAGTGGTAATTACTTCAGGTGGTCTAAGTGCCAGAACAAAATTTTAAAAAATTATTCAGCGGCGCACAGTATCTGAGGGCTCAGGACTTATTTTAATCGCCTCGTGTTCTTTCCCTAGCTCTTAAATCAATGTACACGGGTGCCTGTGCGAATGCGCAATCCTAATGCCGCTGCCGCGGCCGCGCACCGAGTTCGTGTGCTCGTGCTTTATGGCGCGACACTTTACCAACAATGCCACCGCGGTGTGTTCAAAAACCAGCTACAAATATTCAATCAGAACTTTTGCTTCGTAAATAAATTATCCACTCACTCAAACTCGTTCAATAACCGATGATTTACCTTTGACGCACCAGGTGCCACCGCAAGGCTTTGGGCAGCATTCCAGACCTCGGGCGGCACAGCTCTCCGGAGTGCAGGTGGTGTAGGCGCAATCGCTGTACTGGCCTCTCCTTCTTTTGGGACACGCGCTTTCAGCCCATGTGGCACACAGGACCAGTGTGAGTACCGTCAAAGCGGCGCAAAACATCGAAACGGTGCGTACGGAGAACGTCATGCTCGCGAATGGGTTATACACCTCGTCTAAGCTTCACGCGCAGCCGTTGCTCGCTGTTTTGACAGCGCGTTATCCTCGAACGCGCGGCGTGTCGTACGAAGAGCGAGCGTGTGATTACGGGAACAATAGAAATGTTTCCGTAGGAAAGCGCGTGTGGACCGTGGCGCAAAGGATGAGCAAATGCGTGCAATGAAAAGAAACAGTGAGGCACGTGTTACCTCTTATCACCCGGACTTTCCGCATTCACACCCTCACAGGGGCTTTCTTTTTTCCTTTCATATGAGGGAGTGAATCTTGCAGCGGACATGTTTTTTTTTTGTCCTTTTTACTTACTACAGCCGACAAGCCCTGAAGTTAAGCGAGTATTAGTCGGCATTCATAACTTCTTTTGAATAATTCTCCTGAGTTTTTTTGTTTTTTAATGGACCGCAGGTGTCGAGTGTGATATGAAAGCGGACGTCCTCTCCCGCCGGAGACAGACAGCCACGCCTATCTTGAAGGAACTACGCGCGTCCGGGAACTTCGTGCAGCACACACGTAGACACTTGCACTGTCTTGTATCACGACCACATACAGCGTGTCCGCGAACGACGGTATTATTTCCGCGTAAGAACTCTTTCGTCTTCCGTATAATGCGCAGCACCGTGTTCATTTACACGTTTAACTTGTAAGGAAAAGCAAGCACTGCGTGCATGCATGGCGCGCTGTGTGTGTGTGTGTGTGTGTGTGTGTGTGTGTGTGTGTGTGTGTGTGTGTTTGCGTGTGTGCGTGTGTGCGTGTGTGTGCGCGTGCGTGCGTGCGTGCGTGTGTGTGTGTGTGTGTGTGTGTGTGTGTGTGTGTGTGTGTGTGTGTGTGTGTGTGTGTGTGTGTCTGTGTGCGCGCGCGCGTGTTCTTGCACTTGCTCCGTACTTGCTGCGTAAACCAAACTGTTGCCGTCCATGTGTTTTAGCAGAAAGAGCACAGCACCACCTTACCAATTTTCGTTTTATGCAACGAAGGGAAGCATTTTTTATTAGCAAACTATCATTTACCTTGGCAAATGGGTCAAGTGTAAGTCACATTATGTTTTGGGCGGTGCTCTCAAAGTGATGCTGCCTTACCACTTCAGTTTCAATATGTACCATTCCTGACTGTCGAAATTTTCTGCTGCGTTAAAGGTAAGTTGTGTAAACGTAGGCATGTTTAATGTAATTATACCCTTTCAGTAGCGTTTCATCTGTAGTGTTTCTTCGTTTATTATAATAAAACAGCTCAGCTGCAGCTATTAGAGCTTTTCAATTTTTGCATACTTTACAAGCAATGGCATGATTTACTGCCGCACATACTCCTTTTAAATACTGCAACACACACTCCTTTCTGTGTTTTATGTTACCGGCTTATTGCGCGTAAAGATGCTGCCTTGCGCGATCCGCGCCATAATGTCTGAGTGCATTTAGATAGTTTTCGGATCATCTGTTCGGCTTGAGCGCGCAAACGCGAACAGCTGAGTTTATTCTGGAACAAACTCGGCCACGAGCAATAACACTCGCTTGTTCGACGCCGCGTGTATAAATGCCGGCTTCCTCACGGATGAGTCGCGTTCAAGTACTATCTGCGCAGCCCCTACTACGATTCGGGTGCGCTCATCCCCGTATTTATACAGTGTCACTGTGTCCTCGAAAAGAGGCGCACAGTCGCAAGCAGTGCAATGCTGTGCAAGAAACACATGTTTCCCGATTGTAACGTTTTTAGCATGTTCCCTTAGTCGGTCGTTTAGACACCTTCCGGTCTACCCGAAATAACATGTACCATAAGAGGGGAACCCTATAGACAACTTCCCGCAAGCATGGCACATACCTAGTCATATGTTTCACGTTATATTCGGCAGATGACTGCTTCTCGAGGGGGCTTGTTGATTTAGCAAGACTTGTTAATTTGAACAGTACAGAAAACACCACACGAAAGTCGGCACGTTTTCCGATTCTTCCTAGTCTGAGATATCCGGTGTTAGTACGAAACAACAGCTATCTTTTCACGCTCTTTAGCAGTGTTGCCCGCAGCTTGTCCTTTCTTATGCTCAGCCTTACTAGTCCGGAAGATGGACTCTGCGGACTACCCTTAATATGTTGCTTACTGATACCCCTACCTCCTAACAACTTTCTACTTTTACAGTAATGTGCTGATAACAGATTCACTTGGAAATTTTATGTTACGTTCTTTCTTATTTTTGTTTCTACTACAGGACGACCAGGAAAGGGAAACAGCTGCGTCAATGCGCCAATATGTAAACGTGACTGCCGGAACGCCTGAAGCTCTAAATGATCGTGGAAGGCTTGATTGCAGCTGCGCAATGAAACCGGTTGCAGCTGCGCAATAATTAGATTTTCTGAATTATCTCGCACGCGACCTTTTTTTTGGGGCGCCGACATGAAAATGTCTGGGGTTTTACGTGCCAAAAGAACGATATGATTATGTGGCATTCCGTAATGGAGGGCTCCGGAAATTTTGACCACCTGGTATTCTCTAACGTGCGCAGGCATAGCACAGTACATGGCCATCTGGCATTTCACCTCCATCAAAATGGCGCGGTCAGCATTCGTGCTCCAGAACCGCTACACTACCGCAGTGGACAGGCACTGGCATAAAATAGTGTTTCAAGGATACGTGAGGCGAGTAATCTGCATGGTCAGACTGTTGCGATAAGTCTTGTGACACGCTCAGGCGACTAGATGGTTTATTTAGGACTGAACAAAATTGCAACTGAAACACTCCACGTGACAACATGCACAGCTGGCCTGCAAAAAGCTGATGAGTGATTCAGCTACTTCGAGCCTATTATTGAGCGGGCATTTCTTTATCTCAATGTGCAGTGCAGAGGAGGCTCTTGGTGCACGCAGCGCTCCATCACCCGGAGGTACCAGGCCTTTGGTAGCAGTAGTTTTCCTTGCAGCCATTGCGGCAGGAGATGGATCCCACTCTCGAACAATTCAGTTGCTCACAAGTGGCGTTATTCTTCGTCACTGGACAGCTCGGGGCCCAGAAGAACGCAGGGGGGACAGACTTCGGGGTTTTCAGATGGTGGTCCTGTGCCTGAAATTGCCCAAAGAAACGGCACCATAAAATAAGAACATTAACCTGCAGGGTAGCTAAAATTATGCAGTACCGGTGGCTGTCCTGCAGTTTGCATTCCCACGTGATTTGCCCAACTCGCGGCGAAGGCAGTGATCACCACTATGGCTGTAAGCAGGGCTGGCTAACACCATGAGGCTAATTACACACACACACACACACAAAGGAGCACGCAGGTAAGTGGCCGCTGCCTTTACATATTTAGTGCAGCACAACACGTGTTCAGAGCACAGCGAACTTTTGCCCCAGCTTTGGAAGGATTTTCTTTTGTGTATCTTCATTTCCTATGGCCCTTCTTTTATCCTATTTCATTATTGAACGGAGGAACATTATATTTTCTTGTTGTACGCCGTATATGTTTTTTTAGCAATGAAACATCCCCGTAATAATGGACTCACAAAAACAATGGATGAATTAACGTAATTTATATTTGCGTAATTGAAAAACTTCAGTGAAATGTCTAAGCTAACCACAACGAATTGCGAAATGTTGGTGACAGAACCAACAACGTGCTCCACAAACTAGGGATGAAAAGTTACAGATGAAGGCGTGAGTTTCCAGGTGTTGATTGCGTGAAACACAGAAGTCACCATATAGGCGACGTAATCATATGCGGCAGCCATATACGCAAGAAATTAACACTCGCATTTTGACAAGTAACACAATGTGCGCAGGGTGCCTTTCTTTGGCGAAGCTTCTCTTTTTTTGGCTACGTGAACAACATTATTCTCATGCCGCTACACAAACAAGAAAACGAATAGTTCTTCCTGTAGTGCAAACGATAAAAGATTCGCTAGGAAAAATGCGGGCACTTTCTATTTGACGTGACGAAATTCAGTGTGTACTTTTATTTGTGCATCCCCATGAGGCATGCGATTACGCATTGCCAGAAACTATTTCGGTCAAATACAAGCTGACGAGTAGTGTGCGCTCTGTCGCACTTTTTATTACGTTGCGCCGCGCGTTATAAGTACAGTATGAATGTACTATGATACGCAGAAACAGACACCACACAATGCCTACAAATTAACAGTAGTAATAGTTGTATATGTCAGATAATTATCTATAATAACCTTCCTCGAGACTGCCGAGCTGTGCGAAGCCATGCGCCAACTTTTTACGTCCATGTAATAGTGAAGCAGAAATGAGTTTTTTTATGTACTTGCACCCGTCAGGCTTGCTTTTCTTTTGCAAGATTAGCATTATTTAACTAGTACACCGTTTACAAAGTGCATTGTTTTTATCTGGAGTGATTAGGCAAAATGTCGCAACAGTTTCACGTATCGTAAAAAGGGCTTCAGGAATTAGTTGCCGAATTCATAACGGTACAAATGCCTTTTTAACAAAGTGGGAGACGCCCATGAATATTGACTAAGCCCTCGTCACAGGCGAGCCTTAAAACTCACTTCGCAGTTTCACATCATTTATCCGGATGAATACCGAAGCGTTGAAATATCGCACAGTACCTTTCACACACCAGCTTCCTCCGCAGGGTTTCGGGCAACACTCAAGGCCGCTTGCAGCGCACTCGGCAGGAGTGCACTCAGTGTAGACGCAGGTACTTAAGACACCCTGCCGAATGTAAGGACAACGCGCTTCCACTGCTGTCATCGCTACTAGCATTACCAAAACTGTTACAGCAGCGAACGCCCAGGAGAGCGCTTTAGTTGCACCGAGACTAATCATGGTACGCCTTGGAATGAACGGCAGGCTCAGTGACTAGTAGCAAGCAAACTACACCACAGCCGGTACTGCGAAGGCTTATATAGTTTGGCAGTTCTGATGCTGGTAGGGCCAACGAGAAGGTATGCCGACGTCCCGCATGCGTTTATCTGTGACGTAGGCAAAATGCGCACATGTCAGTGGTTCATTTCAATAACAAAAGCAATAGCTCAGATCACTGGGCTTTTCCTTGATAAACGTGAAGCAAAGTCACTGCAATGGCGTGCCAGACAACGCGCCTGACGAACAGAGTGTGCAATGAAACAGGAAATGCGGCAAAGATGCAGGCTTCATTCCTTGCTTGGATTTTTTTTTGTACAAAAAAGCACCACTGTGCAGCTAGGAAGTGAAAACAAACTATAACGCTACCGCCTTACGTTTGATATCTACATTATAAAAAAAAATAGTATTAGCGATCGGACTGACAAAAGAACATTACTTTGCAAAACAACAACAACAAAACCAGCTTTTGGCGAATAGCGTGACAGTACATGGTGAGAGCATCATATACATGACTATATATGATGTTCTCGCCACTTGCGCAATTACCAAAATATGCAGCTAGACCTGTCGCGCACGATTGCGCTGAACCGCTAACCCTGACCTTTCCAAAGGTGCCTTTCCATTGTTCAAAGCCTGTGCCGAAATTATGCGGTTTATCATTTTGTAAAAACAGAGTGGCTGTTTAGAGGTGCCACAAACCAGGGTTCCACAATATTTTTTGAGTACACGAGCATCTTTAATACGAACCGAAAGCCATGTTCTAAGGTTCTTCGCCCCTAAAATAACATGCGTTCTATCACCTCCCTGTGACTTTTAGCATACTCAAAAGCATTCTAGATGCTGTACAGTGTGTTTGACCGTTTACCAGCGACCTGGGAGCACTGGCGGCTTACCGGGCGTTGAAAGAGATCTTCTGAATGCGCGAAAAATATCTCTTAGACGAGGACGAATTATTCTGATCTAAGAAGCTCTCTTTATGAGAAAAATGTATTTTATTTCCTTGGAAGCTTCGCGCTAGAAACGAAACAACTATCTTTTAGGGGAGAAACACCTTAAGGGCGAGGTCCGTTGTCACGGTTAGTCGAAACATATGTGAGACACAAAAAAAGGTTTAACTATAGACTAATATCAATCCTAATTGTGACATATCCCTTACATAACCTATAAAACACCTACAAGCACAAACCCTTTACAGCAGTCGGCGACTTCAGCGTACACATTCTGGACCTTAGGACCTAGCTTTGTCGTCGACTCTCACCTTCCGCTGTCATGGTATAATGAAAACCATTGCTATGGTCGAAACTGGTCGAAACATATGTGTGTATGTGAATAAAAAAAAAGGTTTACAATAGAAGCATATTAATCATGATTGTGACAAAGCAATATAACACACCTAGAAGTACAAACCCTTTACATTCGGAAAAAAAATTAAATACACTTCTAAATAGACACCCCGGCGCCAGTAAAATTAGTGTGAATGGTACAACTCACACAGGAGAGGATGTAGCTGTAGCTTTTAATGATTTTTTCACATCAGTAGGAAATAGCCATCATGACCCGAACTGTCTGAACTTTATGTGTCCACGAATAGAGGAAACGGCATTCCTGTTACCAGTAACTGCAGATGAGGTCGTGTCTACAATCACATCTCTAAACAACACTACCTGTAGTTGAGTAGATTGTCTGCATATTCGGCCACTAAATAGGCTGCCACTACCATAGCTCATGTATTAGAGCACATCATTAATCAATTCTTCTCATGCGGCCAGTTTCCGCGCCGACTTCAAGTAGCCAAATTTATTACCATTTATAAAAGTGGAGATAAATCTAACATGCCTAACTACAGGCCTATTTCAATGCCCCCGAGATTTTCTAAAGTTGTCGAAAAACTTATACATATACGAATGACCTCATTCCTAAACAAACACCACATCATGACACTCTATCAATTTATGTTTACAAAAAAACGTTCGACAGAGAGTGCCTTACTAAGGCAAAAGGAAATAATCATTGATGCCTTTGAACACGAACTGTATGTACTTGGAATTTTCATCGACTATTCAAAGGCATTAGATCGAATAAATCACGTCACACGTAAAAAAAGACAAAAAAACTAGCATGTCATGGTTTCAGGGGTCGTTTCCTCTCTGTCATCAAGTCGTACCTACAGTACCACCAGCAAAGCGTGCACATTAACAACTCTCATTCATACTTCAAACCATTACTGCATGGCGTTCCTCAGGGAAGTATTCTTGGCCCACTGCTTTTCAACTTATATACAAATGACCTTGTTAATACAGACATCAATTCATCGTTTGTAATTTATGCAGACGACTCAAGCTTATTTTTGACACATCATAGTCTGGCTCTGCTTGCAAAAAAAAAAAAAGCGAATGATGTGCTCAGTATATTGAATAGGTGGAGTCAAATGAATTCCCTAACTATAAACGTTTCAAAGACAGAAGCAGTTCTTTTTTCGCCCTAGAAATAAGGCAATTAGTTCAAATATTATCCTGCACCTTGGTCTTTCAGTAATAGAAGTGGTACCAGTAATAAAAACCTTGGGTGTTCTTTTTCAAGAAAATATGCAATGGAACGCGCACATTAATCTTGTTGACCAGAAACTTTCGCGAATAGGGGGGTATTTTAACACGCCCCCGTTACTTTCTACCAATGCACATCAAATTGCTTTTATAAAATTCCCTTTTCTCATCTACATTAACATATCGAAATCTGGTATGAGGCACAACGACTGACACAAACTTGTCCAAACTCCATCGCCTGCAGAAAAAAGCCGTAAATATCATCTCCAATGAAACATATCATGCCCATACAAAGCCTGTATTTGAAGATCTTGGAATAACATCATTGCCGAACCTGTTCAATACGCTTGTATAGATACGGTATCATGCATACCACAACAATAACGACTCCTTTCTAGAAAAACTCGCCACCCTAACTCCGTTTGCAAAAACATACGCTACACGAAGCAGTCACACGTGGAACGTTCCCTACACTCGTACAAACTATGGCAGCCAAATGCTATTGCTGCCACAGGCTCTTAACTCCTCCCATAATACGATAAACTAAGATATTAAATAGCCTACCATAACTACTGAAGTTATATTGTCAAAGTGCAATTTCTGCCCCCCGCCATTTTTAGTGCTGTCATCAAACTGTAAACTGATAAATGTGCCATTAAAACGTCGCTATGTTTATAGGCTTTTCCTTATTTGCACTTACTTGTTGTCCACTGCTGTTTTGCTTTGTATATTTTTGTGAACGGGGCGCTGGCCTTTATCAAGCCGTTAGAGGCTTTTTGCTAGCGCTCTGTAGCCTCACCAATTTTGTATTCCTTCCTGTTGATGCTGAAAATAAAGTTGTTATTATTATTATTATTATTATTATTATTATTATTATTATTATTATTATTATTATTATTATTATTATTATTATTAATACTAGTCGGCGATTTCAACGAAGACGTTATGGACCTTAGGACCTAGCTTTGTCTTCGACTCTTTATGGTACTTTATGTCGCTTTATGTCACTCAATTTACATTATACTGGGAACGTACGGTTACACGCCCATACGATACCCAGAGCTTCACCCACTCGTCATGATTCACTTCGTGGAGATGCGTGGATTTTTTTCCCTTTCATGGGCATCTGTTAGGCTGTTGAAGCACCACAGGAGCAACTTCATCGCATTTTTTTCAGCGAATGTTCTGCGGAAAAAGGCATGTTAGCGACTTTATTATTGTGTAGGTAGCGTCCGTAACAGCCTTATCTGCGTAATGACACCATTCACATGCGCAGAACTTCTGCGCATGCCCTCCATGTAATATGTGTTGTTACTATGCACGAAAGTCCGTTACAGGCTCTACATACGCAGTACTTAAAGTCGCTAATAGGGAACATATTTCACGACGAGGAAAATCAACCTGTCCTCAGTGGCTAATTCTACATTGTATAAAAGCTGAAATTACAAGGATAATCTTTTGCGGGTCATTGCGCTAAAAAATTGATTATTTAATTGGTCCTCAGTGGTCGAATAATGAGAGGGCGTTGAAAACATAGCGCGAGTGCCAGATTATTAGACACACCAGACCGCGTGTCGATAACACATACCGAGAATGGATCTTTACGCGCTTAACCCGTACTAGTTGGCGGGGACAGCAAGACAGTGCGTATGATAGAGATGAACGAATTTTAGACCGAGCTGACATCATTTCAGTAAACACACGTTGATTTATGGAAAAGCGTGTGGGTCATGATTTCGGGCGGCGAGGAAAACCCTTCCTTTGATGTAATAAAGCGTATCTCGGTGGTAAGGGTCTGCGTTCCGAGAATTTGCGATGAAAATGACTGCATATGCCCAAAACAAGACAGTGCAATGTGCGAGGCTTGTAGATTTAATTGGCGAGACCTGAGTGACTTTGCACTCTTTGGGAAATTAGCATTAACCTTCGTGGTACCTCTAGGACTGTTGGGTTGTCTTGCGGAGTGGTAAGATGTTAGCAAGATTGTGAATCGCGTTGGCTGTATCCTGGTTTCAGAATACAACAATAATATAAAAGGGCTGTTATCAGGCCAATTGTAGCCTACAGAACGTCATGTACTTACGGAAACATTCCGAATGAAAGAAACATATCCGTGATTTCGCTCGGAGGCGCATCCTTCCCGCTAGTAATGTATCATGGTCAAGTTAAGTCGCCGGATGGACATCTTTTGTTTGACGATTTCATCCCCCCCCCCCAAAAAAAAAAACCATGTTCTACATTGCTTCCGATTCATATTAAAGATCTTCGTGTACTCAAAAAATATTCTGGAACCCCGGTTGGTGGCACCTCTCAGCAGCCACTGTGCTTTTACTAAATGATAAACCGCATAATTTCGGCACAGGGTTTGAACAGTGGAAAGGCACCTTTCTATAAAGAGCTCTGCCCGATCACGCTAAGTGTTTCAGTGCAATCGTACGCGACAGGTCTAGCTGCGTATCTCGGTGATTACGCAACTGGCGAGGACATCATATATAGTCATATATACTCGTATGTGTCACGCCAGTCGCTAAAAGCTGGTCTTCTTGTTGTTGTTTTGTATGGTACTGTTCTTTTGTCAGTCCGATCACTAATACTGTCTTTTTTTTTTTAGGGGCGAAGCTCCTTAGGGAGTGGGTCTGTCCCTCCTCTTTAGTAGTAGTAGTAGTAGGTAGGCAGGTAGCCACGTATAGTGGAATGTACCCACTCCACGTGATAAAGATGACGATGACGCAGTATAGTGGAATGTACCCACTACACGTGATAACGATGAAGTATAAGCGCGTTCCAGTATAGTGGAATGTACCCACTACACGTGATAAAGAGGACGATGACGCCTGATGACCATGAAGAATAAGCACGTTCCAGTATAGTGGACTGTACCCACTACACGTGATAACGATGACGATGACGCTGATCACCATGAAGCATCAGCGCGTTCCAGACCACACATTCTCTTTCTCCCATGGATGAAAACGATCGAGCTTCGCCCACTCATCATCTTTCACCTCGTGGATTTGGGGTGATTTTTTTTAGAATGTAGTTATCAAACGTAAACATGTAGCATTATAATCTGTTTTCGCTTCCTAGCTGCACAGTGGTGCTTTTTCGAAAAAAAATCCAAGCAAGGATTGAAGCCTGAATATTTGCCACATTTTCGTTTTTATTGCTCGCTCCGTTCGTCAGGCACATTGTCTGACACGCCATTGCAGTCACTTTGCTTCACGTTTATCAGGGAAAAGCCCAACGATCTGAGCTATTGCTTTTGTTATTGAAATGAACCATTGGCATGTGCGCCTTTTGCATACGTCATAGATACACTCATGCGGGTCGTCGGAATACCTTCTCGTTGGCCCTACCAACACCAGAACTGCCAAACTATATAAGCCTTCGCAGTACCGGCTGTGGCTTAGTTTGCCGGCTGCTATTGACTGAGCCTGCCGTTTATTCCAAGGCGTACTATGATTAGTCTCGGTGCAACCAAAGCGCTCTCCTGGGCGTTCGCTGCTCTAACAGTTCTGGTAATGCTGGTCGCAATGACAGCAGTGGAAGCGCGTTGTCCTTACATTCGGTCGGGTGTCATAAGTAACTGCGTCTACACTGAGTGCACTCCTGCCGAGTGTGCCGCAAGTGGTCTGGAGTGTTGCCCGAAACCCTGCGGAGGAAGCTGGTGTGTGAAAGGTACCGTGCGATGTTTGGACACTTCGGTATTCATCCGGATAAATGCCGTGAAACTACATACCAAGTTTTAAGGCGCACCTGTGACGAGGGTTTAAAGTTAATTTTCGTGGCTTTCACCTACTTTGTCTTAAAAGGCATTTGTACCGTTTTGAATTCTGCAACTAATTCCTCAAACTCTTTTTACGATACATATAACTCTTAAGACATTTTTCTTTATCACTATAGATAAAAACAATGCACTTTTTAAACGGTGTACTAGTGAAATAATGCTAATCGTGCAAAAGGAAAGCAAGCCTGATGCGTGCAAGTACTTCAAAAAATTAATTTCCGCTTCACTATTACATGCATGTAACAAGATGGCGCATGGCTTCGCTCCGCTCGGCAGTTTTGAAGAAGGTTATCCGACAAATACAACTCGTACTATTGTAAACTTTATAGGCATTGTGTGGTGTCTGTGGCGGAGTGGGCTTTGTTGCCAAACATTGAACGGACTGTCTTTAAATGACTCGCACAGAGACGGGTAAGGGCCAGAAAACTGACCCTCGCCAGGCTCCGGTATGTCATTAATAAAATTCTGAGACAAAGTGTAAGCCTTTCTTTAGCGTGCCATAGTAGTTCCATGCTGTACTTGTAACGCGCGGCGCGACGTAAGAAAAGTACGACAGAGCTCACTCTACTCAACAGCTTGCATTAGACACAAATAATTTCTGGCAACGCGTAATGGCTGCCTCATGAGGATGCACAATTAAAAGCACAGTGGATTTTGTCACGCCAAGTAGAAAGTGGCCGACTCTTTCTTAGCGAATCTTTTCTCGTCTGCACTACAGGAAAAGCGGCTCGCTTTTTTTTTCTTTTTTTTGTAGTGGCATAGAAATAATCTTCTTCACGTAGCCAAAAAAGAGAGGCTTCGCCAAATAAAGACACTCTGCGCGATTTGTGTTGCCCGTAATAATGCGAGTGTTAATTTCTTACGTATACGGGTGCCGGATATGAATACGTCGCCTATACGGTGGCTTTCTGTGTTTCACGCAATAAACACCTGAAAACTCGCGCTTTCTCCCTGTAACTCTGTGTTTCATTCCTAGTTTGTGGAGCACGTTGTTGGTTCTGTCGCCCACATTTCGGAATTTTTTGTAGCTAGCTTAGCCCTTTCCCTGAATTTTTTTCAATTCTGCAAATATAAGTATCGTTAATTCCTTCATGTTTTTGTAAGTCTATTATTGCGGTCATGTTTCACTTCTACAAAAACATGTACTCGGCGTACGACGAGGAAATATAATGTTCCTACGTTCAATATAGATAGCATAAAAGAAAGCCCAATGGAAATGGAAATACACAAAGAAAGCGTTCCTTAGCTGTGGACAAGTTCACTGTGCTGTGAACACGTACTCTGCTGCACTAAATATGTAAATGCAGCGGTCAATTTCCTGCATACTGCTTTTCTTGTGTGAGCGTGTGTGTGCGTTATTAGCCCCATGGTGTTAGCCAGCTCTGCTTACAGCCATAGTGGTGGTCACTGGCTTCGCCACGATTTGGGCAACTCACGTAAGATTGAGAATGCAGGACAGCCACCGCAATTACATAATTATAGCTACCATGCGGGTTAATGTTTTATTCGTATTTTATGGTGCCGTTTCTTTGCGCGCTTTCAGGCACGGGGCCACCGTCTGAATACCCCGAAGTATGTCCCCCCTGCGTTCTTCTGGGCCCCGAGCTGTCCAGTGACGAAGAATAACGCCACTTGTGAGCAACTGAATTGTTCGAGAGTGGGATCCATCTGCTGCCGCAATGGCTGCAAAGAAAACTACTGCTACCAAATACCTGGTACTTTCGGGTGATGGAGCGCTTCGGGCACCAAGAGCCTCCTCTGCACTGCACATCGAGATAAAGAAATGCCCACCTAGTTAGAGGCTCGAAGTAGCCTCTTATCATTACCAAAAGGCAAATAATAAACTAACGAAGCAGTGATTGAATCAACTTATAAGATACAGACAAATTACAACCGCAAAAAGACATGACATGATAAAATCAGATGGAGTGCAGTGACTCGAACATGAGTTGCGTGATCAAATGACAATGTGTGGTATAAAGAAGGTAACAGGCCATCATCATTACTAACAGCCGCTTTTATGTTAACTGCACGACAAAACATCTCTTCCAATGAATTCGCTTGTCTAATATACATCCTCCAAGAAGTGGTAATAGCAGAAGGGTGTATCATTGCGCTTCCTGCTGGGAGTCAGACTTCCGGCGCTATGCCAGACACTGGGCTTTCACTATTAGCGCTTCACAATATTCTTGAACTGCGACACTCATGTTATCCCTTTGTAACACTCGATCGAAATATTTATAATGATAGTCTGCTAGAGGTGCATGCTCTCGCACAAACAATATTTTTGCATTCCTTCACCATCCAACGTCCTGAGAGTGGAGATGTTGAGATGGTGTCTCTAGTTTTGTAACGTTTGCTGAATGAAACAATGGAAAAAGTTGTTTCTGAAATAGTACGCACACCTAGCTTACCATCATGACCACTTTGTTAACGAGTGAGAGAGAAAGAGAGCCCTTGTTCCCCCTTTCCCCACGTGTAGGGTAGCAAACTGGACGTAGTCTAGTTAACCTCCCTACCTTTCCTATATTAATTCTCTCTCTCTCTTTAACGAGTGGTACAAATGCGTCCGGTTAAATTTTACTTGTAAGCGATTATAGAGAAGCAGTGACTTCCGGCCGATTGTTTTATTGACATGAATGCAGCTTGTTGGCGTTGTAGAAGCATTTACGAAGAAACAAGGTGTGCTGACAACGAAACAGCAAAATAACACCGAGAGAAAATAATTAACAATCTGAGTGACCTACCGATAATGCCTGCACATTCCAAGAAGCTGTGTTCTCTGTTAGACCGCGCGACTGACGGTATGTTCGCACAGCCGGTCCTATGCCAAATCATCTGAGCCCCCCTCGCTCATTACGCGCGCTTGCTCAGCCTTCATCTCAATTCGCACGTTGTAACTGCGTGACTACTGCTAACATGCAGCGCCTGGAATCCTTCTTAGCGATTACGTCGATTATTCGCATGCTTACGTAAGTGCAAGTGAAGGCATCGGCCAGTCGAGACCACGTAACACGCACCGCTCAACAAGGGAATCCTGCAGACAACACTTTCAGAACATGCAATCTACGAACTGTCTTCTGCATCTTACGGTACTTTGGTTTCCACGTCTCCTTGCATGACAGGTTCTGCTTGCCAGCTCGGACAACTTCTCAGGACCACTGAAAAAAGTATTTATGTTGACACGTTGTCCTGTTTTCTGAAGGCATTGGAAAACGGAGAGTACGTAATGTGTGACGGCCAATCTGTTTAGCTTTTCAGCTGTCCTTCTCTCTAGCCAAAATTGCCCCTACGTTTCCTTTTTTCTGTGCACTGCTTCAGCTGCAGAGACGAGCAATGGGCGTTTGTACCCTGCTTCTTCTAGCCTCTTCTACTGGGTCGAGAAGCTGGCTTTTGAGACGCGGGGCACAAAACTTCTCAAAGCGTCCGAAAAATATGACTCAACTATAGCTCTGTTCCCTAGCTTACTATAACCTGGTATGAAAGGAAGTATAGGCATCTGCGCAAGAGAGTCATAACACCAGCACGTCTGGTCCTCTTAAAAGAAATCCTGAGATCTTGTAAACGAATGTTGTCCGTTTCCGGCATCTCGCGGTGCACTACGAGTTGACTGAGGCACTCAAGAGAGGTGTGTGATACCCACGCGAATTTCCGAAGAAAAAACATATGTGAATCACTTTGCATTGCATTGTATTACTGTAATTATTACTAAGTCTTCGGGTAGGTGGCTCTAATCTTCTTATGTACTTGGTGTAAAGTATCAATAAAAAGACGGGGGGCTTACAAGACGCGATGCCAACCTTATGACCCGTAAATGATTGTTACAACGAGAGAGAGAGAGAAGCATCTTAAGTGAAATGAAGACGAGTTTTCTTCTTTTTTTTCTTTTTTTTTTTTTTACAGAGGGACAGCCTGACCGCCACATCCTCGGCTCGTTGTATGACCAGGAGCTGTATCTCGAGGCTTGAATTGCGAAATAAACTTCCCCACGTCTCGGGCGACGTAGTGCTCAGTAACTCAGACGGCAGTGGATCTTCGCT
>JALIZH010015699.1:0-25918 GCA_030522465.1 Rhipicephalus appendiculatus
ACTTAGGACAGGTAGTAACCGGAAAGCCGAACCATGACAGGGTGTTACGTTGTTATGGTGTTTTCAACAACGCGCAGGTTCTTAGTGAATGGGTGTCCGAGACGTCGCCACAGACACCCACGAAAGGACGAGGCCGTTTGCACGTAACATTTAATACACACACTCAAAACGAACACACATAGCACCGACGGAAACCCAAACTAAAAATACACAACTAAACCGTGAAATGAGTCCTAAGCTATAGCAGTTCCAATAAAGCGAACGGAGAAGCGATGCGCGAACGATGGTCTCACCAACGGCCGTAGAGGTTGACGGATTTCGGAGAGGAGCGCCTAGACCGCTGGTCGAAGAAGTCTTCCACGGCTGCGGGTCGAAGACGAGGCACCGACGTCGTAGCCGCGTCCTGGCCGGACACCTTCGCTAGAGCTCGTGCCCGAAGCTCGACGGCTCAGCGTGTCCACGGGCACAGGACACCACGCAGCAGGACTCCGTCAGAGGGGCGTCACCATGGCCTGCTCGTACGGGCAGGTCGCCGCAGGGCTCAGGTTGTCGCCAAGGCTCGGGTCCGGAACCCGACCGCCGAGGAACGTGGCCCGTCTTCTTCGCAGCTTCTCTCGTGTCCCCTTTCTCTCGCTGCCGCTTCGCCCTCTCGTCCTCGCGCATCCCGTGGCCTACTCCAATTGGTCTTTGCCTTTATTCTTCTATTTTATTCTTCCAGCGCTCGTGACACTTTCTTCTTCTTCTTCTTCTCGATCTTGCATGGTGCGCGCACCTGCCAGCAACACTCGCGCACGTCATTCACTACATAAGCCCTCCTTTCATCAAGTTTTTTTTTTCCAAAAAAAAAAACTGTTGCGACGTGCGCGTTGTATATTACACCACATCGCACATGTCCGCCACACAGTTCTCTATGCAGTCAGTCTAACTAATACACTTTCACTATAATGGTCTATTCAACATAACTGTCCCCTTTACACCAACAGTTCAAAGAATAATTAAACAACTAAACGAAATACTCAACTTAACACTTCACATATCAATACACAACAACAAGCTGAATATTTACAAAAAATATAACTCCGCAGCCTACAGTCAAAATCCATAACAGCCACCGGTTATTGAACTGGACGCTCAAGTTATAGCGTCCCAAATCATACGAATGACATAGGCCTGCGATCTGCCACAAAGAGCCGGGGAACGCTTGGCTGCGTTTTCGCGCAGCCTGTCTGTTAATCTCAGTCAATGCCTTCTCAATGGAACTCAGACGCCCCTGCCGATTTGCCAGCCCAGCAAGGATCGCAACACCCATGACGCAACGCTTGCACGCGCTCCCAGTCAGACGCGTTCGATTGGGTGTTTTAGGCACGTGAACGCCTTGTCTGTGCCGACCAGCTAGCTGGGGTGTCAAACTCCCAAAAGAACTGCCTTCGGCCCCAAAGGACGCCACAACAGACACCTCTTGCTTTTCAACTTAGCAATGCTAGATCTTTGTGGGACGATTAGATCGAATACCGGACCCTAGGCTACACCGTATACGCAGATGATATTACTCTATGGACCTCTAAAGGCTCGCTCGGAAACAAAGAATGGACACTCCAACAGGCTGCTGATGCTGTGTCTACATTCGCTCGTCAGAGCGGTCTGCAATGTGCACCCGAAAAGTCCGAGTTCATTCGTATACTGCCGCCACGCAGTGGCAACAAAAACACAAAAGAAACCGTAGAGCTCTTCGTGGACGGCCAGCCACCGCATAGAGGAGGTACCAAAAATTAGGATACTGGGCTTCTGGTTACAGCAGAATGGGCGGGCCACCCATGCGATAAGGGCTCTACGAACCACTACTAACAACGTAGCGAAAATGATGCACGTCGCATTACTTATCACAAACAGGGCATGAAAGAGGCAGACACCGTCACACGCTGGTGCAAGCCTTAATAATTAGCAGAGTCACCTATAGCCTCCCATATTACTCATTAAACAAAACTGAAGAATCGCAGGTCGACACAATAATTAGAACTGCTTACAAGACGGCACTCAGTCTTCCCCAAAGTACACCAACAGAAAAATTACTTGCGCTAGGCGTTTACAATACCTACAGTGAACTCGCTGCGGCAACTATGATAACACAACGAGAGAGACTCAGCAGGACCGCAGCGGGTAGAGACACATATTAAAGAGGGGTTGGAATTCCACCCCTACCCACAGCACGTAGGAAAGGAGCTCGAGGAGCTTGATCCCTCGGACAGGGACCACGTATACGTGGCCCCTTTGCCGAGGAACATGCACCCCGAGCGCCACGAGGGAGAAGACGTAGGGCTCGCACAGCGTGGCTCCGAGCACTACTGCGCCGTCTGAACAGGGAGGACGTCTACTACGTGGACGTCGCTTCCTACGGGCAACTGAACCATCAGAGAAAAATTCATGACCACCAAAACTTTGTCGCCGGTAGTAGTTAACAAATATGGCGAAACAGTAAATGCGCTCTCCTTCAGAGAGTCATCCGTGACGGAGGCGGAAACCCAGGGCTATCACGCTGGCCATACATACGGCTGAGTGTAGAGGACATGACAGCACCATCATCACGGACTCTCAGGCAGCCTGTCGTCTTTTACTACAAGGCAGAATTCCTAGAGGATGCCGTGGTGTAATGAAACACCGCCTCCATAACGATCACACGATCTTCTGGTGCCCGGCTCACCAAGGGTTGGAGGGAAATGAGAGGGCGGACGCCGCGGCTCGCGCACTAACTTTCCGAGCAGCGACACCGGTCTCCTCAGCTGACTTCCAAACCCCAAAGCCTCACGAAAATTACAGCCCTACAATCGCGAAGGACCTGCTTGCCCATCAGCGTTTTACACGACAAGTATACGCCCCTCCCCCACAAACACCTCACACGGGAGAGGAGGCCATCAATTGGAGAAGAATTCAGACTGGGGTTTATCCTCACTTAAAAAGATTACACGCCATGTTCCCAACGTGCTATCGAAATTCCTGCCCCCTGGTGCGGAGGAAGTCCTACACTATATCATATTAGCTGGGGCTGCTCGAACCATCCCCCATACCTGACACACACATATATGACACCAACACACACGTTGGAGCAGTGGGAGGCGCGACTGTCCAGCTCTGACCTGGCCGACCAGCAGGCGCTGATCACCCAGGTTGAACGGGCGGCTAAAGCCAGTGGGGCCCCTCGACTAGGGCTCCCCCCATAAGAATCGCTTCTGTTTAAATAAAGTTTATCTCTCTCTCTCGACTTCTTCATTGCTCAATGAGCCCTGCACTGGGATTTTATCACTACCCTCGATATCATCGGTTGTTCCTTCATCTGTTTTGACATTACCAGTTAGGTCCCTTACGTGATGCCATGTCATCGTATATTGATGACACTTCAGACCTTATTCGGTCAGCTTTGACCTGTGCTTCTGCACTCTCTTCTAACTGTCTCGGATAATTTCTGTTATCCTTAGCCAGAGAAGTTGGCCTCCCTTTCCTAACGTGTTCGTCATTGCCATGGTGCACGAACAGGACTGAATCAGTTGTTGCCGCCGCTTGCGGCCCACTTGGCGAATCTGTGGTCATCATCCCCAGAGTTCGCTTCATGGCATTCGCCGTCTTTACTACAAAAAAACACTTTGTGTTTGTTCGATGGGTCTACTCTGAGACACCCTTGCCTCTTCAAGATACGTGCTTTGCCTCTCACTAGTTTTAAAGAGCCACTCATCGTTAATGGAACTTCTCTGTTCCGTGCGCCCGAAGCCGTCCTGTGCTTCGTCGAGCTTAACCTTAACATCCCCCAGATTCCTAGCTCGCTACCTCTGTGCCATGCTCTAGCTGAGCCCCTGGCTCTAAAGAAACTACATCGCGAGCTTCAGGGCCAAGCTCCCAGAGAGAGCGTAACTCGCGCCTGCAGACGCCTTTGAGAGGACACATCTAACTCCTCTTTCCCGGAGCTATCCACCGACATACAATGTCTCTCTGTACCCTGCTGCGTCTCCGAAGCCTGTGCGAGCTTCAGCTTTAGGAGAAGCGCTTGTTGCTCTGCATCTTCACGTTCTAACTGCTCAATCAGAGCTTTACTTTCTTCTTCACGTTCTGCGGCCCTCTCCTCACGTGCTCGAGGTTTCGCGTTCCTCATTCTGTAATTGTAATTCAAGTTGTTCCTTCTTCGCTTTTCTTTGTGCGGCCCTCTCCTCACGCTCTCGAGCTTCCCATTCCTCAAACCACGCTCTCAACTCCGCGCCTTCCAAACCCGTGTTCATTACCAACGCCGTTAAATCTGTCATGCTCATATCCTAACTAGTCGTCAGCCTCACTCAAGTGATACAAATGGCCTCGTCCTGTCGTGGACGCCAATGTTACGTTGTTATGGTGTTTTCAACAACGCGCAGGTTCTTAGTGAATGGGTGTCCGAGACGTCGCCACAGACACCCACGAAAGGACGAGGCCGTTTGCACACAACATTTAATACACACACTCAAAACGAACACACATAGCACCGACGGAAACCCAAACTAAAAATACACAACTAAACCGTGAAATGAGTCCTAAGCTATAGCAGTTCCAATAAAGCGAACGGAGAAGCGATGCGCGAACGATGGTCTCACCAACGGCCGTAGAGGTTGACGGATTTCGGAGAGGAGCGCCTAGACCGCTGGTCGAAGAAGTCTTCCACGGCTGCGGGTCGAAGACGAGGCACCGACGTCGTAGCCGCGTCCTGGCCGGACACCTTCGCTAGAGCTCGTGCCCGAAGCTCGACGGCTCAGCGTGTCCACGGGCACAGGACACCACGCAGCAGGACTCCGTCAGAGGGGGCGTCACCATGGCCTGCTCGTACGGGCAGGTCGCCGCGGGCTCAGGTTGTCGCCAAGGCTCGGGTCCGGAACCCGACCGCCGAGGAACGTGGCCCGTCTTCTTCGCAGCTTCTCTCGTGTCCCCTTTCTTCGCTGCCGCTTCGCCCTCTCGTCCTCGCGCATCCCGTGGCCTACTCCAATTGGTCTTTGCCTTTATTCTTCTATTTTATTCTTCCAGCGCTCGTGACACTTTCTTCTTCTTCTTCTTCTCGATCTTGCATGGTGCGCGCACTGCCAACACTCGCGCACGTCATTCACTACACAGGGAAATAACTAGAAGAATAAGATGGGGTGGAGCACATACGGCAGGCGTTCTCGAATCATGAATGGTAGTCCGCCACTATCCCTCAAAGGGAACGTATATAACAACTGCCCCCTTACCGGCACTTACCTACGGAGCAGAAACATTGAGGCTTACAAAGAGGGTTAAACTTAAATTGAGGACGACGCGGCAAGCGACCGAAAGAAAAATGATAGGTGTGACCTTAAGAGACGGGAAGAGAGCCGAGTGTGTAAGCGAACAAACGGGGGTTAACGATATCATAGTTGAAATCAAGAAGAAGAACTGGACATGGGCCGGGCCAGCGGCCGGGCGCATAGAGCGTATGAAGGATAACCGCTGGTCATTAAGGGTATCTGACTGGATTCGAAGAGAAGGCAAACGCGTGAGAGAGAGACAAAAAAAAAAACTTCCCCATCTCCCGCTAAAGCGAAGCATGTGTGGATGCGAAGCAGCGGGGAGATAATTAGCTTGAGCGGGAGAAACGTCGCCGCTCTCGTTTCACGTTAGCGGCCCGGGCGCTCATCGCGGCGCTGCACAGGAGAGATAATGAGGCTCGCGCGCTCCGTCATTTTCATACCGCGGAACTACCGTGGCGCCCCCAGCGGACTATACAGCTGTCGCACCACCTGTTCTGCGCGCCGCTCCATAGAGGATCCCTAGAAGAGAGAACGGGGGGACCGTAGGAGAGGAGGGAGAGGGGGGAGGGGACGTGCATGCGCTGTGGGGGTCTGGGACGCGGAAGCCGCTCCGTAGAGTAGAGGATTCCTAGAGGAGAAAGGGGGAGATGACGCGCATGCGCTGTGGAGATGTGGGACGTGGGAGCCGCTCCGTAGAGTAGAGGATTGCTAGAGGAGAGAGGGGGAGAGGACGCGCATGTGCTCTGGGGGATGTGGGACGCCGCTCCGTAGAGAAGAGGAATCTTAGAGGAGAGAAAGGGGTTGGCCGTAGGAGAGGAGAGAGAGGGGGGATGCGACGTGCATGCACTGTGGTGGTGTGCGACGCTGGAAAGAGGGACGGTCCTTCAAGCCACCAGAGAAATAAGCAGAGAGAGAAAAAAGAAAACACCAAGAAACAAAGAAAGCCGCCCAATTGCGCTCCTCTTTCAGGCTTGACACCACTAGTGCGAAGCTTCAATAAATGAATAAATAAATAAATAAATAAATAAGTTATATATATACATATATATATATATATATATATATATATATATATATATATATATATATATATATATATATATATATATATATATATATATATATATAGGGTCATTCCATGCCAAGTGTCCCAGACATGGCGCTCGACCATTGCAGGTTTTGCCGATAAAATATATACTTTGCCGCCACGGAATACCATGGGAAACTTTTTTTGCTCGAAAAAAATTTTTTGAAGACCGTGGCCCCCCTCTCAAAGTTTGCTTGCTTCAGCTAAACTGTGCATAACAGAAAAATGTATAAAAAGCTATATTTGTATGTCGAGCTTCTAAAGGACGCTTGAGCTACTAGAGAGGTTTTGTTTAGTTGCGCTACTTAACCACTCTGAAATTTTTAAGGCGAAAGCATTTAATGTCTCATGCTCACGTCCGTCCGGTGTCCGTCCGTCCGGTGTCCGTCCGTCCGTCCGTCCGGTGGTGGTGGTGGTGGAGGTGGTGTGCGTCTTGACAAACCTTACTGCGCATGCGCAACCCTCCTCACGCACCTCCTCTCCTACGCTCCCCCCTCTCTCTCCTCTAGGTATCCCTCCCGCCTGCGGTGTTTACACACCCATTGCGCATGCGCGTCCCCTGCCTCTCTCTCTCCTCTCCTACGCTTCCCGCTCTCTCCCTCCAGGCATCCCCTTCCGCGGCGTCCACATCCTCACTGCGCATGCGCGTCCCCTCCGCCATCTCTCTCCTCTAGGCATCCCTCCCGCGGCGTTTACACCCCCCAATGCGCATGCGCGTCCCCTCCCCCCTCTCTCCTCTCCCTACGCTCCCCCTCTCTCGCCTCGCAACGCCGACGCCGGCAGCGTCTGCTAGCGAGTTTCTTGATTGAAAAAACCGACTACCACGCTGCACAACCGTTCACTGGCCGCCCCGTATATATAGGCACTGTATCTTGACCTGCAAGGTAGTGCCGGTGGGAGATTTCTCCTGTGCGTTGTCGAACGATAAAAATTCGCAGCGTCCGCTTTAACTACAAGTGGACTGCGGGTCTCTGTGTCTAGTCCGAGTCTTCTGCCTCTCATTGCCCATTAGCAGCGATTGGCATGTTCCAGTAGGAAACACCTGTCCATCACTGCGTGATTGCGCCTCCCTAGATTTCCTTCCTGCGCAACGCCGCGATGAGCGCCAGCGTCAACGCCGCCGCCAGTGTAAGCGTTAGCGCCCGCTGCTTCGCATCTACACATGGTTCCCTTTAGCGGGAGATGGTGTAATTTTAAGGCGAAAACCTTTAATGTCTCATGCTCACGTCCGTCCGTTCATCTGTCCGTTTGTTCCGTCTGTCCGTCCGTTTGTCCGTCCGTTCATCTGTCCGTTTGTCCGTCCGTTCATCGGTCCGCTTGTCCGTCTGTCCGTCCGTTTATCCGTCCGTCCGTCCGTCCATCCATCCGTCCGTCTGTCCGTCCGTTCGTCTGTCCTTCCGTCTGTCCCTCCGTCCTTCCGTCTGTCTGTCCGTACGCCGTCCGTCCGTGGGTCTGTCCGTCCGTCTGTCCATCCGAGCTCTGGCACGGAATCAGATGGCCGCCGGGGTGCGCAAACGGACGGCGGTCGCGTCGGACTCTACAGCGCTCGCGCTTTGCTTGCGTAGCGTCGCTGTGACCAGCCCTTGGAATCATTCTGACCGACGCCATCTCAATGGACCCAGGCGTTCACGGAATACACTTTCGAATTTACAAAGGGTCCGTAAATTTAAGCGCTGGAACGCGGATGGCGTTTGCGCGATGCGCAATGCGCGAGAAAATACTAACGCATGCGAACGGAGGAAGATTAGTCTCGCGTCTCGCTGCGATTCGCGGTAAAAAATTAAAAAAGAAAACACTCACACATTCCGTTTGTGTGTTATCCCAGTGAGAGTGTAAAAGAAAAAAAAGACATGGCATAGTCAGTGGAATGGCCACACGCTTTCGCCGAACGCACTTTGGAATGTACAAAGTGTCCTTTTTGCATTTCCCTGCCAGCTAGGTCTTTTCAAAAACAACGAAAATCTTCAAAGTTCGCCATTTTTTATGTCATCTGGAACTCTTTCTAAGCATTCTTAATAATATTGCGGTTTTCAGGAAAGTGTGCTTTTATACAAAAATGTTTAGGGTGAAATAGACTTCATATCTTCCCGAAAAAAATTGTGAACTCGGAAAAAGAAGTCGATTTGTCCCATATTTGACCGTATTTTTCGTACTGATGCGGTCCAAGTAAAAATCCTCATGATGCGATGTTTGATAGACCACTTCATGGCTAAGTAATGAAGAAAGTTTAATCAAATCATTTTTTTTTTGTTTTAAGAAAGAAGATAATTTTTGAATGTGGTCCTCAGAACGTGCCCCTGCATTGCTTTTGTTGCCACTTCGCCACAAAGCATGTGGTCGCCCTTGCAGCTGACACTCGCCACAGGAAGCGGCAAGGTGCTAGATGTATGTCAGCGGCGCGTGAGTGGTCGAAAGTCTTGTTGCTTTGATGTCAAGGCTCCGAGTATTGAGGTCGCTTTACGATGTGAGCTTGCTTGGCGAGCCCACTGGGAAGTATGGATGCCTTACAGCAGCTTGCCGTATCGTTGGCACATTGTGCTACATGGCCGTCTGCACAACTAGTATAGGCAATAAAAGTGTACAAAATGTTCGTTATTTGTTTCGGTCTGTATATATATATATATATATATATATATATATATATATATATATATATATATATATATAATTTCCAGAAATGGCTAGCAATAGCCGTCTATGTCATCCGTTTCATCATTTTTAGAGTGAAAGGTCAGGCTTAGATATCGGTTTCATGGTAACGAACATTGATATTACGAAAGTTCCGCAATACTGGAGAAATGTACACAGTTATGTTACGTTAATATTGTCTCCACGAATGGCGAATTTCTTATCACCTTCACAGTTCTTCGGAGACCGCCTCCGTGAGCGTGTTGTCGACAACGTCAAAGAGCATCACGCCTCGGACGGCTCAACAGGAACACCGCCAAGGCAGCTATTGTGCCTAAGGTTAAAGGTAAGCGTGCAAAAAACACCACAACTCCGCACCAATGCCATCCTCCACAGCGAAAAGCGGTGTTCAAAATTCGCATACCCGCGACGGTTTCCTCTCGGCGACTGCCACTAATATTTATTACCGTGATTTTGGGTAATGCGAGTGCCGTATTCAATCGCGGAAGCAGGAAACACGCCATAGACGCCATACTTGAGGCACTAACTGTTACATCACAACACAGGGTTGCATAAACGTTTAATTCAGGTGTAGGGACCGAGACATGCCTTGCTCGCTAGTGTCGATGTGGAAGGCAGTTGGAAAACGCATCATCGTGCGCACGTAATGAAGGGGCCCTCCAACGCTATTCAACCCCACATTTTTTACTCGTCGGACAGATTAATGCAGCAAAAATGGCAGCCATAACGGCACGCAGTCCGGAAGTTATTCGATATAGAAAATTCAAAATACCAGAAAAGAATGCCTACTCTCAACTTGTTTTCGCGGGGTCACCTGACCGAATTTCACTTGTCCTGTGACGTTGGAGGGCACCATCAGTGAAATGAGCAGGAAGCTCCTACGTAAGGGAAGATCGCACACCACTGTTGCTCGTCCTTTCCAACGTCTTATTGACGTCGCTGCCATGCATAGTAACTAACGTGGTGCCTGACTTGTGAGAACATGAGCGGGCTCTGCTGTTTCGAAGCGGAGCGTTCCTGCTGTTCCTTACGATGTTCCATGTTACTCCCTTGCTATCATTGTCGCAAGGAAATTTGCAGAACAACCAGGCCGGTGAAGTACTGTTGAACTTTCGCGGGTTGTTCGGTGAGCCACCCTACAAATTACAAGGGTGCAGCGACATCAATTCATCGAAGGGGATTACTTACACCGCTTCAACAGCAATCAACAGCCTTCCGCACGTGCGGAAAGAGGCAGCTCTCGAACGCACAGACGCAAGAAAAGGGAAGGGAGAGAAGCCTTTCGTATGGACATCCGACGCAGGCAAGCAAAAACTCCAGAGGCGAAATGGTAGCCAGCGCTTCTGTCCTGCTTTGTAGTCGCAGTGACCTTTTTGTTTGTGACATCGTCTCTTTGAGGTTTAATGAAAAAGCACAAAAAAGAAAAAAAAACGACACACATTCATAACCTCTGTTTTGAATGACACTCCACGATCGCTTCTAACGTTACAGTTATATAATCACAGGCTTGCACCATCCGCCGTCATTTTCGTCCACAATAGTTCTGGTGAGCGCGACTACGTGCTGATGCGGTCGGCAGCGGTGTAAGGACGCTATTACGTGATTAAAATACTAAATTATTTGATATTGGTGCTTGGAGATATGCTAAAGTTGTCCCCAGCCATGAGTCTACGCAAACCACAAATAAAAAGTTGCTGCTTCAAAAGTGTTGGAGGGCCACTTTAAGCAAGCCGCCGGCTTGCTTAACCCCTTAAGTGCTTTATTTTTTTGAACATTTCCCGACCAAAAGTGCCTATTTTTTTTATTGCTGATTTCGAATCTGATTGCACTAAAAAGCCTCTAGTCGATGTTGAAATAATATTTGTACCACATACTTACTCAAACCAACACAATAAAGTTCATTTCTAAACAATACGAAACCAGCTAGCTGCTGCTAATAAAAATAAAAACCTTATAAAGAAAACAGTTGCAGACGCCGCATCTTTTTTCTCTTGTGTAGGCACCCTTGGGCTATTACACTCGGGAAGCTTCGGAATGTGTGGAAAATTTTAGAACACGGAATGACGCGAAGCGGCTTCACTAGCGAGCACTCGCGATGTTCGTTTCCGAGCTGTCTTCATCATCACCGGATGAGCTGCTCAATTTGCCGCCATCGCTATCTTCACTTCCGGACGCAAGATAAACATCTGTATCCGAATAATCATCACTCGAAGAAGATTATGAAAATGAAAAGCTTTTTTTTCGTGTTGACGGGCCAGCTATGCATGGGTCGCCGCCCCGCACGCCATATTTCCATACAAAAACCGCGCTCCTGCCACAGGAGAAAACTAATTGGTCGAGTAAATGCTGCCATCTAGTGGATGACACGCAATCTAAGCCTTAGACGAGCGCTTCTCGTCCTTAACACTACAGGGGAGTACGTATTACGCTAGGACGAGGTCTGCTCGTCCAAAGTATTTAAGGGGTTAATACATGCGCGTGAATAAGAGTTTTTGGTGTTTCGTGAACACATCGCAAATTGAATACCGCGCTTGCAGAACACCAGCAAAAGACAGTGTGTTGCACTTCTTCGTGTTGAGCCCGTCTTCTTGTTATTCTGTGAGCTGCGTTTTTGATAAGACGATCGAGAGAATATGCTCCACACACTAGAGGTGTGCACGGGCTCCGGGTAGCCCGAAAGCCCGAGCCCGGCCCGGCCCGCGGGCCGGGCTCGGGTATGCTGACGTCTTCCCATCTCGGGCCCGGGCCGGGCTCGGGCTACTCATCTCGGGCATCGGGTGGGCCGGGCCAGGTCTAAAGCCCGTATCAAACCGAAAATAGAAACGTTGTGCCGGAATTGTTTTCTAGCACTTAGCGATGACCACACAAGATCACCTTTGTGATTATTCATCCATGCAATCATCCTCCTGTCCTGCATCAAAGATACTAGACTTCTGGAAGAACAAAGAGTCTAATTATTCCAAGCTTGCTATATATGCTTGCGAAAAACATATTTGCGATTCTGGCTACCAGTGTGAGCAGCGAACGCAGTTCGACGGGATGTGTGATGCAGGAGCGCCGCAGTTCCCTGCAGTCCGAATCACTACACAGCTTGTTATTTTTACACAACTTGTAATCTATATGTATACACACTAACATGTGTCGTTTGCACGTGTTTAATTTTTATATGTTGAATAAAATGCCCCATGATCAAAAAGTGATATCTTGTCTCCGCAGCAAACTTTCATAGTGTCGGGCCGGACCGGGCCCGCGTTTGTGTTTTTGTACGTCGGGCCGGGCCGGACGGGCTCGAAGCCCTTTAGGGTCGGGCGGGCCTGCGACGCAGTCAATGGGCCCGGGCCGGGCTCGGGCTTGAAAAATCAGGCCCGTGCACAGCTCTACCACACACAAGCACACACACACACACACACAAAAAAGAAAGCTTACGCGGGCGAAGCGAGTTGCGATCGAAGGCGGTCTCAGTCGAATGTCAGCGTCCAACATATTCCTTGAAATCTCTGAGGTATCCCATGCAGATAACTTTTGAACGCTCCACTGAAGTGAAGAAGCAATTGAATCTAGCTTGGGTGCAGGCCCCGTTGGTACGGTCGTCATTCATTTCAAATTTGTGCGCTCCGACGAGCCCGCATACGAGGAACGTGAAAGCGCGCTCTCCCTGGTCGCACGATTTTACCGCGACATCTCTTCAGCTGGCAAATAAAAACGATCGTCTCTAAGTGTAGCAGGCAAACCACACGAATCATATGTTTGCTGGTGCACCTTTGTCGTGTGTAGCTGTGTCATAGATTTGTATGTCCGCGCTTTATTTCGAGCCTCTCTAGACTTGTGCCACGTGATTCCCGTTTAGGAATGCACCGAAAAAATACTATTATGAGTTCAGTGCTGGAAATGCGGGCGATACGCGATAGACAAGCGACAACATACGTCGAATGGATGCCGAAAATGCATTCCACATGTCTTCTGAGGAGCAAGACAAGAAATATCCTTTGCCGGAAAAGAATAGCACGCAGAGATTTACGGACAACTTAGAATACAGCGAGAATGAAATGTAGAATTCGCAAAATATCAGAATTCTAGCATGCAACGGTGTCGTCGCGGAATAGTTCCTACACTCTTAAAAAAAAGGTTGTAGTACTTACTAAATTCGTTTTACTAACTACTTGTCACATATGTTACTAACCGGTTAGTAAGTCCAGTTAGTAACGGGGAGGTTAGTAACCGTTACTTACCTCGCCGTTACAAACGCAGTTAGTAGCCGTTACTACCCTTCTCGTTGCTAACTAGTGAAACTTAGCTAGTAATGGTTACTACCCAAAGGAAAAGTAGTAAGCGCGATCATTCCTTCTCATTATACACCCGTTTTTATAACGGTCAAATTCACGAGCATGAACCTTACAATATATCATTGGGTAATTATTAGAGGCCGGATTTTTAGGCACTAAAAAAGTGCGTTTTAGGCGCCAAAAATAGGCAGGTAGAACACCGTTTTAGGCCACCAAACTCGTAAATATAGGCACAATAAATCTCTACATAAATTCAAATGATTTGATACAAAGATGTGCGCGACCTGTATACCTATGACAGGAAGCAAAAAATGTTGTTTATGATAGCACAAACGCGCCAACGGTTGAACATAGCCATGTATTTCCCGCATGGTTCGCAGAACACAGTCTTTCCTTTCGTTGTCTAGCATGGTGAGCCAAGTGTCCACCGTCGCATCAACACACCCCTCGTTTTCTTTTTATTTTCGTCGTGGCTGCGAAGGGCAACACAGAAGCAGATAGACCGCTAAAAGACCAGAATGTAGGGATGCCTCGTATTAGCCGGGTCTAATCGCGTAGGGTCGATTTCTTCCCTGTCGGTTAACACCTTATAGGGCCCCCTTACTAGATTTGAGCATTTCGAACTAAAAGTGTAATGCATGCACTGGGCGCTCACAATGACATGTGCCAAGATTTGCAACGCTGCGCGTCGCGGAAAGACGTGAAATTTTAAACTGAACGCCGCTTGCCCTTCTGCGCGCGCGCGCCCCAAGATGGAGGTGGTGCCGTACCACAAGGAATGGTCCTGTTCTTACCTCACTCCTTTACGTAGACATTGGTGCTCTGACGTCGCTTACCGTACACTCTTAATAAGGTCCTGGTTAAATGCTGGCTATATCCCGAAAACCAGATGAAAAATGTCCCGTTTACTGGCTACATCCAGCACTTTAAGCGGGACCTGATTGAGAGCGTAGCACGTGACATTGTGAGAACTATTCGAGACGTGTGTAATTTGTGTAGTCTTTTGTTGAACAGATGAATGAAAGCTGACAGAAATAATAAAACACACACACGAAATGTAAGCGCGTTTTTATTTTTATTTTTTATTTGGAATCGCAGCGAGATGCTCTACACTAATCGGCCTCTGTTTGGCATGCGTTCGTCTTCTCGCCGTCCCCGCGTCGTGCCGGCGCCAGCCATGAGAACAATTCGCGTGTTTTTGGTGCATTGTCTAGGACAGCCGTTTCAGCGGTGCGACGTGGTGTATCGCGGTAAGGATGCATAATCCGTGTCAACCTCACCAAACGTACGCGCACTGAGATATCCATCCCACAGAAACAGGCAATACACTGCCGAGAACGGCGAAATGACACAACAGTGACGGCGCACGTGCACGAACAGGCTCGGGCAAGTCATGCGCACGTGACCTTGCATGCGCATGACGTGTTGATGCGTATGCGTCATGTAATTCTCCGGCTCCGATGCCGGAAAGGGCAGGGAAGGAATTGCGCTTGTGATGGCTACACGGGGCGAGTGGCAAGGGTATCAAGCTTGTCTCCTCGCATTATGGATTCGGGGCTCCTAACAAACCAATTTGAAAAATTATCGTGGCACAACGCTCTTCATTGGGCACGCAACAACTTCCAGTGTCTAACCACAATTTCTTACGTGACGTGGTGGTGACGCTTTAAAAAAGTAAATTACAAACAAAACAAAAGCCGCGTGTACATCCCACTGTTCTTTCTTTTGAGCTACACTCTGCTTTCCCCTGATGGCTCTCCACGATTTCGCATTCGTTCTCCACCTTCCCACAGCCACACACAGGTCTTTAGGGCGGTTCTTCAATTCCTTCGGGACACTGGAGCCGCTCGCCGCGTCCTCGGCCATGGCCACCACTCTCCTCTCCTTCTCTCATATTTGCTTCTCTCTCCCCATTCCCCTACAGACGCTCAGAAGTGCTCCCATTTAGGGCTGCAGAAATAGCGTCTTTTCCTCATCCTCCTCCAACGTGCTGGCGCCATGTCAGCACTGTGGCGTATGGTGGCCGCCACGTCCCGTTTCACCGCTGCTAGTGGTTGTCTTTCGAAAGTTGGTTGAACTAGAGGACTTGGTTGAACTTCATTTAGTTCGCAAAGGTCAATGCTGCCCTGGGACATGGACAACGGTCTCTAACCTCACTCGAAAACGAAATTTGAGCTTAAATAGTGTTCATAAAAGCGCCGATTTTGAAAATAGGCATTTATAGGCAGTTATAGGCATTTAGGTACGAACGCCGAAAATAGGCATTTTTAGGCACTATAAAAACACTATAAAAGGCTTCTTAACCTCTAATTCTTGCTTATACATGTAATGCCTTCGGGCCTTTCAGGTGTAATAAATGAAATATATCTAAGTGGCACGATAGGAACGCAAGGAACAAAATAGGCATTTGCCTAAAATCCGTTCTCAAGTAATTATGCACATAATGTCATGAAGGAGAACAGAACAGAAATTCGCTGCGTATCTGCGTGCTTCGCTGCAAATGTCGTCGAAAGACGATAGTCTTGTGCCGGCCATACTACTATGTTTTGCCTCGCCTCAGACAGCGCCTATTCTATGTTGAATCGGCCGCATCTGGCTGGCATTGATAAAAAAATTACACCATCTCCCGCTAAAGGGAACCATGTATAGATGCGAAGCAGCGGGCGCTAACGCTTACACTGGCGGCGGCGTTGACGCTGGCGCTCATCGCAGCGTTGCGCAGGAGAGAAACCTGGGGAGGCGCAAAGCACGCAGTGATGGACCGGTGTTTCCTACTGGAACATGCCAATCGCTGCTAATGGGCAATGAGAGACAGAAGACTCCGACTGGACACAGATACCCGCAGTCCGCTTTTAGGTAACGCGCACGCTGCGAATTTTTAATGTTCAACAACGCACTGGAGAAATCTCCCACCGGCACCACCTTGGAGGTGAAGATACAGTGCCATATATATGGTGTGAGCAGTGAACGGTTATGCAGCGCGAGCAGTCAGTTTTTTCAACCAAGAAACACGCTAGCAGACGCTGCCTTCGTCAGCGTTGCGAGGCGAGAGAGGGCGGAGCGTAGGAGAGAGAGGGGGGACGCGCATGCGCAGTGGGAATGTAGACGCCGCGGGGAGGGATGCCTAGAGGAGAAAGGGGGGGGAGCGTAGGAGGGGAGAGAGGAGAGGACGCGCATACGCATTGAGGGCGTGGTCGCCGCGGGGAGGGGTGCCTAAGGAGAGAGAGGGGGAGAGGAAGTTTCTTATTTTTATTTTTTTAAAGGGTTTGCGCATGCGCAGTAAGGGTGGTCACGCCGCACACCACCGGATTGAACCCCGCTCTAAGATGCTTCACATCTAATAGAGGAGGCGCTGCACGATATATGGAAGCCATCAAAAAACATGAGCTTGTGCTGAACCAAGGGCCCCTGCCAGCGTCAGCACCTTCTCGTCGGCACATGACTTTTTCGTGCAGAGCGTCGCAGCTCGTGCACAGCGTCGCATTTTCAGCGCAGCCTAAAAAACACTAGTGTCTCTAGAATTACGTATCTATGTATTTTCTAATAAGGAAACAGACGGCCTGATACTTACATATTAATGTCGCGCCTCAGATATGCGTAGTATTTGCTTTTTAATCGAAAATGTTCACAAGTATGAACGGAAACACCAGTTCAAGATGGCTGGGCGTTCAGAAAGTGGTTAAACTTTCGCCGAGTAGCTGAATCAGGGGACGTCGGACAGACAGCTAGACCAAAATTTTTGCGTTCAAGTATCCCAAGAAAGGCTATCGTCTTTAATATACAACTACTAGACTACGCGACACGTGTAGTCGGTAAGTAGTTCCAGGTGTATATATAGCCCTACCTTTGGAGAACGCAGCTGGTGCCGGTGAGCAGCTAGGCTTTACGCTGAATAATTTAAGGTACGAGCCTATATTTATATAACGTACCATTTGAATAGGTGTAGGGGGTAACACAGCGTAGAACTTTTAATCAAACATATTAAGGCAAACAATATGCTATGTCTATTTTGCATCATACCGCCTCAAACTGGCCTAATAATGACGAGCCAAGACGAGGTACTAAGCTTACTAATATCGCCTCTGTGAACTTGAATGGGTCCCCGTGCTAGTAAATGGGTTGCAAAAATCTCGTAATAATAACTTCTAAGGTTCGTTTAACAAGTTTGTTAAACAGGTGCATGGCAAAAAGTTAGTAACTGTACGCAAGAGGTAGTAATCGTTGCAACCTATAAGTGTCTGCTAACGTAGGTAGTAAAAAATTACACCATCTCCCGCTAAAGGGAACCATGCGTAGGTGTGAAGCAGCGGGCGCTAACGTTTACACTGGCGGCGGCGTTGACGCTGGCGCTCAACGCAGCGTTGCGCAGGAGAGAAAACTGGGGAGGCGCAAAGCACGCAGTGATGGAGCGGTGTTTCCTACTGGAACATGCCAATCGCTGCTAATGGGCAATGAGAGACAGAAGACTCCGATTGGACACAGAGACCCGCAGTCCGCTTTTAGTTAACGCGCACGCTGCGAATTTTTATTGTTCAACAACGCACAGGAGAAATCTCCCACCGGCACCACCTTGCAGGTCAAGATCCATTGCCATATATACGAAGTGGCCAGTGAACGGTTGTGCAGCGCGAGCAGTCGGTTTGTTCAACCAAGAAACTCGCTAGCAGACGCGGCCGGTGTCCGCGTCGCGAGGGGAGAGAGGGGGAGGGTAGGAGAGGAGAGAGAGGGGGACGCGCATGCGCAGTGGGGAGTGTGAACGCCGCGGGCAGGAATGCCTAGAGGAGAGAGGGGGGTAGCGTAGGAGGAAAGAGAGGAGTGGAGGCGCATGCGCAGTGAGGGTGTGGTTGCCGCGGGGAGGGATGCTTAGAGGACAGAGAGGGGGAAAGGAGGTTTTTTATATATTTTTTAGAGGGTTTGCGCATGCGCAGTATGGGAGGCCACGCCGCACACCACCACCACCACCGGATTAAGCTTCGCCATAAGATGCTTCACATCTAAAAGGTAGGAAAAAAGTTAGTAATAGCCCAAGCAAGTTAGTAACAGCCGCTGTTACTATTTGCTCCTGGTTACAAGCTTTTTACAAACTTTTTAAAGACGATAGTCTTTCTTGGGATGCTTAAACGCAGAAATATTGGTCTGTCTGTCTATCTGTCTGTCCGTGACCCGATTCAGCTAGCTACAGGACCAAAGTTTACCTAATTTCTGAACGCCCAGCCATCTTGGACTGGTATTTGCTTTCATACTTGGGAACATATTCGATCAAAAAGCAAATACTACGCTGACCTGAGGCCTGACATTAATATGTAAGTATTCGGCCGTGTGTTCTTTCATTCAACGCAGAGTAGGCGCCAATTCAACGTAGAGTAGGCTCTGTCTGAGGCAAGGCAAAACATAGGAGTACGGCCGGCACAAGACAATCGTCTTTCGACGACATTTGCAGCGAAGCACGCAGATACGCGGCCAATTTTTTAAGTGTGAAAAAATTGAAAAAAATTGAAAATTGAAAAAATGAAAAAAATTCACCTCTTGGTGAAAAAATACATTATCGGATTTGCTACATGACGAATCTACAATGCACAAAGTCACGAAGAATATATTTCATAAATAAAAAAAATTGGCGGCGTATCTGCGTGCTTCGCTGCAAATGTCGTCGAAAGACGATAGTCTTCTGCCGGCCGTACTTCAATGTTTTGCCTTGCCTCAGACAGCGCTTTCTCTATGTTGAATCGGCCGCATCTGGCTGGCCTTGATAAAATAGTGGAGGCGCTGCGTGAGACATGGACGCCATCTGGCAGGGCTGTCGAGAAACATCACCTTGCGCAGAGCCCAGGGCAGTTCGTGTATAGCGTCGCTTTTTGAGCGCAGCCTAAGAAACGCTGGGGTCTTCAGAATTACGTATCTATGTATTTTCTTTTAAAGGAACATACCACGTACTACTTATGTATTGATGTTGTGCCTCAGACATGCGTAACATTTGCTTTTTGATCGACAATGTGCACAAGTATGAACAAAAATACTTGTGCAAGATGGCTGGGCGCTGAGAAAGTAGTGAAACCTTGGCCGAATGGATCACGGCCAGACCGACCGACCAACCTAAAAACCAACCAAACAAGCAAAATTTCTGCGAAGAAGTATCCCAACAAAGACTATCGTCTTTAATAGGTAACTGCAATCATGCGGCGCTCGGGATAAGTCGGTAGATGTAGTGTTCTGCTGCTGGTCTCAAGATCGCAGGGTTCACCTGCCCGATCAGAGACAGTGAATTCCGAATGTGTCATAAAGCAAGAGCCGCAGTAAGTAGTAATTTCGCCTAGCACTGAAGTATCACTGGCCGCAACAAGAATTCAGTGCCATGCACTCTGTGTGACAGCAGGTGTATAGCTTTTCTGACGTAACGATCTATGCAGTCACAATGCCGACACGCACCGAGACGTCGCTCTTTCAGTTTTGCAATGCTTTGTTTGGAAAAAACTGACGGTTTTACTTCTGATTACTGCCACGAAGCTTTAAAGGGCCCCCTCACCTCCCCCGCGTGTTCAAAGGAGAGGGAGCGGTTTCCTCCTCGCCTTGGCTACCCTTCGTACCAGCGATGTATCCTCCTCGCTACTTATTTCTTAAAAACGCGTGAATAATGTCAGCACTAAGCGCTCGATTCTATCGGGATTTCGCGCTTCTCGGCTACACGCTGTTATTGCCGTTTGCGCAGTCGTAAACACGCAAAATGAAGTGAAATCAGTTGATCGTGCAAGATATTCATGCCAGACAAGGAAGACCTAATGGGCGGCTGCATGGCAAAGCAGCGCAGGAGACAATTCACATCTGATATTTCACGTATATGGACCAATCGAGAGCTTGTACACTATAGACATCACGGGAATCACTGTCTGCGTCACGAAGTGCGCAAGAAAGACGATAAACGCCAGAAGATAATATTGCGCTCGTTTTAGATGCGAAGCATCTTATGCTCGGGGCTGTGTCCGTCCCTCGCTCGTCCGGTCACTTTCACGAAGTAGGGAAGCCGCCACTATACGAACCAGAACACTGTAGTACAATAAGGCCGTCAACCACCATTACAGTCACTAGAGTCATTGCCGAAAGCAGAGTCGCTGCTTAGCAATGGATAGGCAGGTGGTGGGTGCAAGCAAAGCATAACGCGCACCACCGGCGGTGTCTGTCACCCATGTTGACTCCATTCCTTGATCTTGCTTGCATGTGCTTGTGGGGGCTTTGTCCGTCCGTGCTTTCCGCGTTCCACACCCCCCCCCTCTCTCCTCTCCTACGCTCCCCACCTTTCTCTCCTCTAGGAATCCTCTACTCTACGGAACGGCGCCCGTTGACTTCATTCCTTGATCTTGCTTGCATGTGCATGCGGGGGGCTTTGTCCGTCCCTCCTTCCCGCGTTCCACACCCCCCTCTCTCTCCTCTCCTACGCTCCCACCCTTTCTCTCCTCTGGGAATCCTCTACTCTGCGAAGCGGCGCCCGCGTCCCCTTGACTTCATTCCTTGATCTTGCTTGCATGTGCTTGCGGGGGCTTTGTCCGTCCCTCCTTCCCGCGTTCCACAACCCCTCTCTCTCCTCTCCTACGCTCCCCACCTTTCTCTCCTCTAGGAATCCTCTACTCTACGGAGCGGTGCCCGCGTCCCGTTGACTTCATTCCTTGATCTTGCTTGCATGTGCATGCGGGGGGCTTTGTCCGTCCGTCCTTTCCGTGTCACACAGCCCCTCTCTCTCCTCTCCTACGCTCCCGCCCTTTCTCTCCTCTAGGAATCCTCTACTCTACGGAGCGGCGCCCGCGCCTCGTTGACTTCATTCCTTGATCTCGCTTGCATGTGCTTGCGGGGGCTTTGTCCGTCCCTCCTTCCCGCGTCCCCCCTTCCTCTCCTATAGGAATGCTCTCCTCTACGGAGCGGCGCCGGCGTCCCCTCACCCCCACAGCGCATGCGCGTCCCCCTCTCCCTCTCTCTCCTCTTGGAATCCTCTATTCTAAGGAGCGGCGCGCACGACAGGTGGTGCGACAGCTGCATACTCGGCTGGGGGCGCTATGGTAGTTCCGCGGTATGAAAATGACGGAGCGCGCGCGCCTCATTCTCTCTCCTGTGCAGCGCCGCGATGAGCGCCCAGGCCGCTGCCGCGAATCGGCAGCGGCGACGTTTCTCCCGCTCAAGCCCCCCCGCTGCTTCGCATCCACACATGGTTCCCTTTAGCGGGAGATGGGGAATTTTTTAAATGCGAATGCATTTCATAGTCGGGCTATGTCAGGCATCCGGCGTTGGCATTGTGCGGCGTTGGCGTTGTGCGGCGTTGTCCGCGGAGGAGGAGGATAGGTTGAGGAGGTGTGCACGCCGGCAGGTGTTAGATGTGAAGCATCTTATGGTGAAGCTTAATCCGGTGGTGGTGGTGTGCGGCGTGACCACCCTTACTGCGCATGCGCAAACCCTTTAAAAAAATAAAAATAAAAAAACCTCCTCTCTCCCTCTCTCCTCTAGGCATCCCTCCCCGCGGCAACCACACCCCTCACTGCGCATGCGCCTCCCCTCCTCTCTCCCCTGCTACGCTCCCCCCTCTCTCCTCTAGGCATCCCTGCCCGAGCCGTCCACACTCCCACTGCGCATGCGCGTCCCACCTCTCTCTCCTCTTCTACGCTCCCCCCCTCTCTTCTCTAGGCATCTCTGCCCGCAGCGTCTACACCCCCACTGCGCATGCGCGCCCCCCCTCTCTCTCCTCTCGTACGCTCCTCCTCTCCCTCTCTCCCTCTCTCGCCTTGCGACGCCGACACAGGCAGCGTCTGCTAGAGTTTCTTGGTTGAAAAAACCGAATGCTCGCGCTGCACAACCGTTCACTGGCCACCCCGTATATATGGCAATGGATCTTGACCTCCAAGGTGGTGCCGGTGGGAGATTTCTCCTGTGCGTTGTTGAACAATAAAAATTCGCAGCGTGCGCGTTAACTAAAAGCGGACTGCGAGTCTCTGTGTCCAGTCGGAGTCTTCGGTCTCTCATTGCACATTAGCAGCGATTGGCATGTTCCAGTAAGAAACACCGCTCCATCGCTGCGTGTTTTACGCATCCCCAGTTTTAAATGCGAATGCATTTCTACTCGGGCTATGTCAGGCATCCGGCGTTCGCGTTGTCCGCGGTGGCCTCGGCAGGTGTTATAGTGAGTGGAGAGGAGGAGCGCGCTCTGGTGCGTGAGGGCGCTCGCATCGCGAGAGCTCGGCGGAGCTATATATAAAAAAAATTTTAAAAATAAAAAAAAAGAAAAAAAGAAAATTAAGAAAAAATTTTAAAAAATAAATAAGAAGAAAAAAAACTGAAAAAAAGCAAAAAAAAAAAAACAGGCGCTGCGCCGTGCTCCCGACCAGGCTGCAGAAATTAGGCGCCTTTTCCTTCTTCGAACCACTACCACCATATATAAATGGAGTGAAGCGCGCGCGAAATGCCTTCGCATTTCCTCACGATTTCCCTTCGGGGAGGTGGGGGGCATTTTTTTTGTATTTTGAGAGGCTGGTGAGAGGCCCTTTAATATTTAAAGTCAGTAAACTTCATGAAGGTTAATGCGGTGATTGTCGACAAGAGAGGATGTTTCTATCCTATTGTAGTCAGATAAAAGTGGCCGTGATAAAGCTTCACATTGGTTGGTTGGTTAGTTGGTTGGTTGGACGGTTGGTTGGTTAATCGGTCGGTCGGTCGGACGGTTGGTTGGTTGGTTGACCACGCCACACGGTGAATCCCGAAAAAAATTAGGGAGGGGGCAGAAAATGCATTTCACTGATGCACCGCCTTCTTTCAAACAGTAGGAAGAATAGGAGTGTCGTCAGGCGCCGCTAAAAGCAGTGCCTAGGGGCTCGTGACGTTGGAGGATGACGTACGGCAGGAGAAGCGAGAGCCCATGAAAAAAGGCGAGAAAGAAAAGGCGCGCCTTTCCGGAGCAGTGAGCATGGAAGGCAAGGAACGGGACGAGAAAAGTAGAAAGACAGCATGATGTGAATGGAAAAATGGATGGTGACGGGAAAGGGGAAATAGGGAGGAGGGTACTGTTGCAGCTGTCATGCGTGACGCGACCGTTACGCCAAGATGTGGCCTCGATGCGCGTGGTGCGACGATTTCTTCGCGACGATGGGGTGTGACCGAGAGACGAAAAGGGCGCGCATGGATGTATACAGACGCTCCTACAACAGAGTCAACACGTAAGGCGTGGAGAGGAAGAGAGGGGAAATCTGTGTTGAGGACGTAAAAAATTGAAGGACACTTTGTACATTCCAAAGTGTGTTCGGCGAAAGCGTGTGGCCATTCCACTGACAGAAAGACGGACGGAAAGACCGACGGACGGACAGACGGACATCCGGATGGACGCACGGACATCCGGATGGACGGACGCACGGACGGACGGACATCTGCACGGACGGACAGACGGACGGACGTACGGACGGACATCCGGACGGACGTACGGACAGTCAGACGGACGGACGGACAGGCGGACGGACGGACAGACGGACATCCGGACACCGGACGGACGGACAGACGGACGGACAGACAGACGGACGGACAGACGGACATCCGGACGGACGGACAGACAGACGGGCATCCGGACGGACGGACGGACATCCGGACGGACGGACAGATGGACGGACATCCGGACGGACATCCAAACTGACGGACGGACGGACAGACGGGCATCTGGACGGACGGACGGACATCCGGATGGACGGACGGACATCCGGACGGACGGTCATCCGGACGGACGGACGGACAGACGGACATCCGGATGGACGGACGGACAGGCGGACATCCGGAAGGACGTACGGACATCCGGACGGACGGACATCCGGACGGACATCCGGACGGACGGACGGACAGAGGGACATCCGGACGGACGGACGATTGGACATCCGGACGGACGGACGCACGGACAGACGGACATCCGGACGGACGGACGGACATCCAAACAGACGGACAGATGGACGGACGGACATCCGGACGGACGGACGGACAGACGGACATCTGGACGGACGGACGGACAGATGGACAGACGGACGGACGGACATCCGGATGGACGGACGGACATCCGGACGGACGGACGGACATCCGGACGGACATCCAAACTGACGGACGGACATCCGGACGGACATCCACACTGATGGACGGACGGACGGACAGACGGACATCCGGACGGACGGACGGACATCCGGACGGACGGACAGACGGACATCCGGACCGACGGACGGACATCCGGATGGACGGACGGACATCCGTACGCACGGATGGACGGACATCCGGACGGACAGACGGACGGACATCTAAACGGACGGACAGACGGACGGACATCCGGACGGACGAACGGACGGACAGATGGACATCCGGACAGACGGACGGACGGACATCCGGACGGACGGACTGACATCCGGATGGACGGACGGACATCCGGACGGACAGAAGGACATCCGGACGGACGGACGGACATCCAAACGGACGGACATCCGGACGGACGGACGGACGGACAGACGGACGGACAGACGGACGGACGGACATCCGGACGGACGGACATCCAAACTAACGGATGGACATCCGAACGGACGGACAGACGGACATCTGGATTGACGGACGGACATCCGGACGGACGGACGGACGGGCAGATGGACATCCGGACAGACGAACATCCGGACGGACGGACGGACATCCGGATGGACGGACGGACAGACGGACATCCGGACGCATGGAGGACGGACATCCGGACGGACGGATGGACAGACGGACGGACATCCGGACGGACATCCAAACTGATGGACGGACGGACGGAGAGACGGACATCCGGACGGACGGAGAGATGGACATCCGGACGGACAGACGGACATCCGGACGGACATCCAAACTGACGGACGGACAGACGGACATCCGGACGGACGGACGGACATCCGGATGGACGGACGGACAGACGGACATCCGGACGGACAGACGGACGGACGGATATCCGGACGGACAGACGGACATCCAAACGGCCGGACGGATGGACGGACATCCAAACGGACGGACAGACGGACGGACGGACACCCGGACGGACAGACGGACATCCGGACGGACGGACGGACATCCGGACGGACAGATGGACATCCGGACAGACGGACGGACGGACATCCGGACGGACAGACGGACATCGGGACGGACGGACGGACATCCGGATGGACGGACGCACGGACGGACGGACATCCGGACGGACGGACGGACAGACGGACGGACATGCGGACGGACATCCGAACTGACGGACGGACGGACGGACAGACGGACATCCGGACGGACAGACGGACATCCGGACGGACGGACGGAGATCCGGACGGACGGACGGAGATCCGGACGGACGGACGGACATCCGGATGGGCGGACGGACGGACATCCGGACGGACAGGCGGACATCCGGACGGACGGACGGACATCAGGACGGACGGACGGACGGACGGACAGACGGACATCCGGACGGACGGACGGACATCCAAACGGACGGACGGACGGACGGATGGACATCCGGACGGACATCCGGACAGACAGACGGACGGACGGACAGACGGACGGACGGACGGACATCCGGACAGACGGACGGACATCCAAACGGACGGACGGACGGACAGACGGAC
>JALIZH010015700.1:0-16379 GCA_030522465.1 Rhipicephalus appendiculatus
CTCTACTGCAGCTTCTTTCGTAGTCATATCGCAGTTTTAGGACGTAATACTTCTACAACAAATGAAATTAGAAGGCACATTGCATGTACTACGTGCATTGCATTTATTTTTTTTTGTGGTTTTTTTTTCTATTCATCTTTTTTTTAAATTGACATAATAATTATACTTTTTCGATATCTCGACTTGTTTTTACTTGGTGCGAAAATAGTTGAAATGACCTGTACTCTCTTCTGCGGCACCAACAGTTGGTTTAATTAGTCGCAGTAACGACAATTCCTTGCTGTATTCTCGCGTGAACTGCATCATATCGTTAATTTTGGTAACTCAAATGATTTAAAATTGATTGTTTCGGGGGATATTTATCCACTGGCACCTTGTTGGCTGTTCAGCATTGTATGGTCTTCAGGCTGGCCTCACACGTATATTGGTGTGCTGCGGCGTTGGTAAACACACCTTCGCGAACGAGCTTCTCCTTGGAGACCTTACCAAAGAACGCTTATGCATAAAACACGGTGCTCACAGTCATAACTTCCACAAAATATAATGCTGAAAAGCATGGTAAAACTGCGTTATGTAACAGTGGAAATGAAGGCACACGTTGTGTTTTACCTTCATTGACGACTGAAATTGAGCTGTGATATTACGCGATGTGAGTGGTAATACTTTTCTATACAGAGGCATGATAACCTAACCTAAAATGTACCGTTCATTCCATCGATCTGAAGATTATACAGGACCAAGCGGCCAGTATCACCGAAAATGTTGTGTTCAATTGATATCATGTGCACTCGCAAAAGTTGGAACTAAAAGTATTGGCAAACATACTGTCACAGTGATCGACGCGCGGCATACAATTGAAGCCTTTATAGCTGAGATTGAGACAAAAAAAAAAAAACCCGGCAGATCCCACGCATTGTGGGAATCGGTGTAATGCGAAAGAGCCAGCAAGGAGAAAATCATACTCACCGTTCTGCCGATCTTAATCCAGTGCAAGGCATTACCCACTCTTAGAAAAAAGCACTTACCATTACCCTACTGAGAGAAAATACCACTTCATCCATCGATGTTCATCGGTAGGGATCCGCTCTTCAAACATCAGTCATTGTTCGCGTTTTTAAAAGATGTTCGTACTTTTCACGTGATCTACCCTAGTAATCTGCAGCACGACCTCTGAAGAGAGGGCGCTGCTGCGGTAGATACATCACAAAGCACCCGTCTCGCGCCCTTGGACACAAGGGCGTTGAAGAGACATTCGTGCTCTATCATCTCTCCATAGCTTTATCATCAGAACCGTTTGCCCCTCATTTTCACTGTACACATTTCATGTCACTCTCATGATTTTGATACCTATATGTTTTACCCGCCTTTAGCGCAATGAATTTTAGGCCCCTCTACTGCCAGTCACCATACCCATTGCCCACATTTACTGCCTCATGTACTGGCGCTCTTTGGCCATCACATGGCCCTTGAGTCATTAACCACCATATATCATCATCATCAACTGTGGTCGCTTTTTTATGAAACGCAGCAACACACGCTGTCGACATTATCACGGAGAGGCGATAATCTTTTCAAGTAATCTTTTTGCAAACGTCCCGGCAGCCGATACTGCTCAGATAGTGGCGATGGCTCGTCGAAAGAAACAAGATAAACTTAAATAGTTCGCACGAGTGAAACGCCAGCAGTTCAAGCCCATTCTTGAGAGTGAACAGCTCTTGGAACGATGACGCCTGCGGCCCAGCAATACACGCTGGTAGGCTTCACGGAAGATTTAGACTGGAAGCCTCTGCAATTTTTGAAGCCCTTACCGAGAAACAGGCAGTGCAGTGTATGCTCACTCATGCGCAAGACAACCACTCATCTCTCATGCGGCCACGTAGCGTGTTCTTCCTGTTACGAACAGTGCAGAACGACTGATGGGTACACCTGTCCGATTGACGGTGAAAATTGCCCGGAAGAGGACGCTGACTGGAGAGACTTTCCTGCTGAAAAGATGCTTACTCGAGAGGTAAGTCAGCGCTGCAAGAAGTCGTAGTATTTGGTTCCGCAGTGAGTGCAATAAGGCTGTTTGACTGTGCAAAGCTATATAGGGTCGACGAACGTGTTATTGGGAGACGAAAATCCGAGTATCTCATGGGTGCTGTCGGGATACTGACGGCATGACTTTTTCGTTCGTTCGAAGCGAGGTGTGCCGCACAACGCGCGCCTAAAAAAAAAAACAAAAAAAAAAGAGACTGAGTTACTGTTTAATGGCACTGCTTACGGAGAACACTACTTTAATGCCATTAGCGTTGGTATGTTATAAAACATGACGCTTACATGGGAATATTTTGTAAGACGGCATACGCAAGTACACACGAAGTCGCCCGCTTCCCGCTCTTCGCGCAAGTAACATTCATTGAAGGAGAAATGAAAATGAAGTGAACGACCGAGATGTTTTTAGTGCTCTCTTACGCTTACTTTCGTCGAGAAAACAAACACAATAAAAGGAATGGCGAACCACCACATCAGTCTTGCTTCGCTGCACTATATCTTATAAAGGATGCTGCAGGAAACCGCGAGTTGAGCACATGGTTCCGCGCATGGAGCACATGGAGCACTCACTTTCCGGGGCCTGCATATGCCGTGAAGCGATCTGCGATCTGTTTCAGCAAGTAGATTTCACTTCACCCGTTGTGAGTACTTTCTCGGCTGTGATGTCGGTTAGAATGGCAGAAAAAGTGGTATCCTTCATTCGTTCCATCCACCTTACGCAAAGAAGCACGCTGTAATAACCGGAGTGAATGCCAGCGTTGAACTGATCATGCACTTAAGCAACGTTGATGACAACCATGTGAGACCGACGAAATGATTTCTGTGACCGTTCGACGAAATGTTAGGCGTGGCGCACAGTTCTCGGGCAACAATAATCCAGTTGTTTCCCAACGGTACTGAACAATCCCGAGAGTAACATATACAATCTTCACCTTATCAGACGTCATGATGGTGGGGACGTTAGCGGGCGTGATCGACGTGACGACGTCATCGAAGCGATTAAATCACTTCAAAGAAATCTCTGGGTCGTGGTGACATCGTGACACATTTGTATTCAGAGCAGGACAAGCAGAAAAAAAATAATTATAAAAAAAAACCGGCAGATCCCACACACTGTGCGAATCGATGTAATGCGAACCAGTCAGCAAGGAGCAAATCATGCTGTACATAACACGCATGTCATGATTTACATGTTATGACAGGTCATTTGTGTTCTTCATGCAGTCACGTCACGCAATGCCAATTTTGATGTATATCGAGGTCGCTAAACGGCCGTCGGCGCACCATGAGCATGGCATGTAAATCATGTTGTACGTGACACACCAGTCATGATTTTTATATTACCACCTGTCATTTATGTTGGTCATGCAGAAATGTCTCATCATACTAATTTTTCGATATATCAAGTTAAGGAAACGGCCATAGGAGCAGCTCGGCCGTGGCGTATAAACCATACCGCTCATGACAAGTTACTCATGATTTTCGTGATATGACAAATCAATCATGGTCGTCTTGCAGTCATGTTATGTCATACCAAGTTTGGTATAAATCACATTTACGATACGGTGTGCAAACCACGAACTCGTAGGCAGATAGATAGATAGATAGATAGATAGATAGATAGATAGATAGATAGATAGATAGATAGATAGATAGATAGATAGATAGATAGATAGATAGATAGATAGATAGATAGATAGATAGATAGATAGATAGATAGATAGATAGATAGATAGATAGATAGATAGATAGACACGTTCAAAGTCGCGGAAGTTCGCTAAGAAATGCTTCGCATTTAAAACGCTTCAGCTTCTCATTCAAGAGTACAACGCGATTGCGTGATCGTGCCCCCCTTTCGCATCGTCTCCTCAATCGCTTCACACGAACGGACCTAGTGGCCTCATTCGTGTAAGGAGCTGATGCCCCATGATGCTGGCCAGTCTAAAGGAGTTAAAGGAACTCCTGCTTTAATACTTAGAACTTTAGAAGGTGCGTTGGCTAGGTCTTGCCCTCACACAATGCAGGACAGCTTTGATAACCAGGTCAGCCGGCTATATTCTGCTGGATATTCTCGCTCGGTCGTTGCGGCCGCGGCTGAATCCCTGATTCAAATGATTAAAGGGATAAAGAAGGAATGTCAGCGGTTCGAAAAAAGACTTGTAGTTGTCCCGTACGCTCATAATATTGCACACAACCTTAAAAGGGTTGCTAATAGGTACAAAGTACTTGTGGTGTTTTCTGCGCTGAGGATGCTGTCGGGCCTGTGCCCACAGATTTCAAGGGGACCCGTGCCTGCTCCGAGTGGTAAGAGGCATGCGAGGCCCTACGTCACCTGTGTGATGGGAGTGGTCTACGAAATTTCGCTCTCCTGAGGAAGGGTTTACATAGGAAAGACCGGCCGATGCGTAAACGATCGAGCGAGGGAGCGTGATCTTTCAATCAATCTTTCGGCACATTTGCCTAGCACTGCAGCGCGTGTGGATGCGAGGCAAGATCTGCCAATATCACCATTTTTGGTAGAAGCAAGGAGGTGATTACGCGAGAGATGATAGAAGCATATTTCGTCAGATAGAAATAAGATATCTGTATTAGCAATGCATCCGTGGTGCTGCGCTAAGCTGAATTTGATTTTTTTGATAGGTTTCTTTAAATACCAATTGCATTGGAAGTGGCCGATTGTTGTGATGTGATGCGTGGTATGTTATTGCGCATGTGTGCCATGGTGTATATTGCGACGGTCCTGCAAGAATAAAGTCAGTCGCGAGTGCTACTCTTTCCTTTCGCCTATTCTTCTTGGTGGTTTGCGTCGTCTAATTTTCTTGTAGCATGCACCAGCTTAACAACAAATTTCACTGAAGTTCTCAACTTTTTCTATTCCTTGCACCTTTCTAACGAAGGCACCAAGGGCGCAGCCATAAGCCCTTTTGCGGTGTTGTACGTATGTGTGACCACTCCAAAAGTATGCTACCTGGACCGATTTTGCTGCTTCTATAGGGCTATGTGTTATGGCGCTGATGGGCGCCGCTAGCTTCAAAGTTCAGCTCCTAGGCTATACTGCACTAGACTAGACCGCTTACCAGAACGTTGTCCAGCGCCTAATTAACTTTTCATCTCCCCAGATTCGCTACCTGCGGAAGTAAGGCCCTTGATATGTGTCCAATCACACATACTTCGTAATCTCTTAACACCAACCTAAAATATATTTTCCGGACCCCTTTCAATGAGAGGCAAAAGTGACGGTTGAGTTCCTCGCCTCTGCGTAGCCTAAAGAGATTCTGTACCTGTGATTTCCTCATAGGAATGGAACGATATCTTGGTTACCAGCACGCATGGCACACGAAATTTCCTCGTTTTAGGTAAGAAAATGGTTGTATCTGTCCAAAACTACTCTTCGCTTCCCGTACAGGTGGAAAAGAACGAAACGTCGGTGATAAGCAGTAAAAGAAAGATATAATCATTTCATGTTCAAACGGTATTGTCAAGATTGACAATACCGTTTCTACAGCCTAATCCCACAAAAATGCAAAAAAAAATGTTCCAAAATTCAGGTGAATTCCTGATTGTGAAAGGTTTACTCCGGCTTAACTCAACAAGTATTAACAAAATCCCAAGCCAGTGAAAAATAGTTACTCCTTCGCGGAACGGATCAGCGTGCGATAGCGGAGCCTGTTAATCAGCGTGTCGCGACGTCGCAAAATGGCAATCTGTGGCACTGCACCTCTGTTTGCAGAGTATTTCTAACGGTATGATGCGCTGAGCAGCCAGATCCAGGACCACGAGGGGTCAGAAATGTTCGTACCGTTGTGTTTTCGACTTTCAAGAGGAATTATAGAAAAAAGTCTTGGATGATCTCGGATGGCGCAGGTAGCTGTTTGGATCACCCATACATGACAAGACGAAGAAATTTTGGGGATGAGGGCCGGTTCTGAAGCCCCACGAGCCCCCCCCTCCCCCCCCACCCTGGCAACGCCCCTGCGCTTCGGGGAACATTGTAGAAATGCGAGGGAAAAGTCCAGCGGGTTTAAAGATGCACACAGGGGTGGCGCTAGCGAGGGCCACGGGGGGGGACTTGAGCCTCCTCCCCCGCCCCCCCCCCACCCCCCCCCCCCCCCAAATTTTCGCCTGCCCCATTATGCTCCCCCCCCGCCCAAGAGCAAACACAGCCAGAACAGAACGCATGTTACGCGCCGTCCTGTCCGAGGAACTCACTTGTCATAGGTGCCCCCCCCCCCCCCCTCCCTCCCCCCCGGCAAAAAAAAATCCTGGCGCCGACCCTGGACATACAATGCAGAAAGTGAGATTGCATTGAAGATCCTAGTGTTAACTACAATGCTGACCAAAGTGTAGATCACCGTGTGAAAAAGATCTGCGTACTGATTTATAAGATCGAGAGAGAAAGGTTAAGTGAAAGGCAAGGAGGTCAACCAGAAGAAAATTTTCCGGTTCGCTACTCTGCACTGGGAAGGGGTAAGGAGCGACGGAAAGGTAAGGAAGCAAAGAAAAGAAAGGATTAAAAAAAACGCACACACACTCAAGCACGCGAGTGTCATAGTCGTTTAGCGAGTCCGGTTGAACGCAGTAACTTCAGCAGTGACTTCAAAGGTTTCTGGTCGGAAGCTCGAACTCTCCGGCACTCGATAATTGATTGCCTGTGAGTGATGCCTGTGATCACTGTGGCAACGAAAAAACCATTGTACACGTTCTTTGTCATTGTCCTCACTGTATCTCGTAATGAGAACAGATCTCAGCAACGTTATCACGCTTCGATGACAGGCTGCTTACTGATCTATAAGAAATGCACCATAGTCCCAACAAGCAGAAGCAAACTCACGCTTGAAAGAAGTGAGGCTGAACGGATAGATAGTTTAGGTGATAAACGTGTGTCAAAGGCATTGATAGTTCAACCTTTCAAAGAATTACGTTACCTGAGATGACATTGATTGTGTCATACCTTGCCTCGTGCGCAGGCGTCATGAATGACGACGAGTATCCTTCTATAAACTAATCTATGTGTCTCAATAAAGTGTCGAAAGTTAGCGCCCGTTTGTCTCACGGGTTCTTTTCTGTTCTAGTCTGGTTGTGCGCTTGAACTTTATAGCTAACAAAGCTAATTCACAATGGCGCCGCACTGTCGAGCATACCCGACTGTTTAGGGATTGTTCTGATACGCTTGAACGAGCAACACGAACAGTATATAGTTGATTCTGGAACTGAGGATGCCGCCATTGATAAGGCTGGAATCTTCGATGCTACATGCATGAATGCCGATGCGCCTTACGCTGATCAGATTATTCTACGATCGACGACTGTCGGCACGGATATCGTTGCGCTTTGAGTTTTATTCTTTTTCTGGACAGCAGTTCGCCTAAATAAAGAGTTTAATCTTTGTCGGCTGTCACTGGTTTCATCAGCGTCACAAGAACCTGACAATATTACAAATACACATGTTAATATATGTGCAGTGGTACCTATGACGTACTGCATTTGTCTAACCTCTTGTGGTGGACTCATATTTTCTCTGATGCAGGTTAAATGCTGGAACGAAGGACATGGCTGCGGAGTTATAGTGACTGCTGCGGAAGTCCCAAAGCACTTCCACCGAGAATGTGAATTCCACTGCGCACCCTGTCTAAGGTGCTCGGTGTTTGTGTTATGCCGTGACATGGTTGAACATATGAGAACTTCATGCCGAGCACTCACAGCATCTGAGACGAAGATGTGCGAGGAAATGTTAGGCGATGCTCTGGAGAAGAAAATGCTGAAAAGTGTCAGAAAAGCAGTGCAAGAGCAGGTGGGTGAACTGAAGGTACTTTTTCAGCGAGCACTGAACGATAATGGCGTGCTCAATGACAGCCTGATTGAGGTTTGCCAAAGTGTGAACTCTCTTAAAGAATCAGTGAGGCAAGATGTTGCCCCTGTAGCACAAATATGTGATACGACACATTTTGTATTGGACTGCGTCACTGCACTACATGGAGCGCTTAATCGTGAAATGGCCGACATAAAGAAGCAACATACCAACGGGTTTCCTTTGGTTCTTGCTGCAATAGAAAATGCAAAAGGAGGTGCTGAAGCACGCACGAAGAGCTTGCTAGAGATTCAGAAGAAATGACTAGTGTACGCTCAAAAAAATATACGCCGTTGCGACTTTTTTGTTCCAGGAATGGAGGCACTTGAGGCCAAGGCGATGAAAGACCGCAGTAGCACTTATGTCCACGGGAAGGTTTACCTCCATGGCTACAACATATCACCTGGTGCTCAATTATGGAAGTTGGGAGAACGTGTGCTGTTTGGTTTGAGGCTTCAGCTGCACAAAGGTGACAAGGATGATGTGATCGAGTGGCCATTCGACCACGAATTAAGGTGTACTATTCTACACCCCGCCAAAAACGAAGAAGAAGCTATGACTTGCAAAACAAACCGTGGTTTTGAAGAGTATAAGAAGCCTGCGAATTCAAGTAACCGAGGGGTTGCTTTCCATAATTATTTTGATTTAAGAGATCTGAAAACTAAAGGCTACGTATGCGACGACAAGCTGCATGTCATGGTGGAGCTCCTTTAATCATCACAGCATTTGGTGTCTATTGTACAACAAGCAGGTGGTGGCCAACGACGCACATTGAGTTGAAATCCGTGCATTCGTTTGGAGTTGTGTCTGAGTATATGGGACGAAGGCAGTGGCTGAAACTTTTTCAAGCTGCAAGAGGTTGTGAAATATTCATTGTCTCTTTGTTTGCCCTTATGCGCTTTCATTGAACATTCGGTATAAGTAGACGATCATGCACGTAAAGACACATCAAACCCGCTACTCTGAGGGATGAAATGATAACCCGAGCTGTGCACTTTCGCGACTCGATTTCTGTATTTGCTCGCGTAACTATGGACCAGATATTTAATGTGTAACGGCATGCACAATTGTTGCATGTTTCAAAAGTATACTTGAAAAGTTCAAGGCTTGAATCAAGGTGCACTTTTGTTACACAGAGAGCTGAGGAAACTAAATCTTTAACATGATACCCAAATAAACACTAATACAAGAATCGGAAACACGAATACAGGTATCGGAAAAGAGATTCTTTGATCGCTGGATACATAGGCGGAGAGTATGGGGGGGGGATCCGGGGGCTCGCCCCCCCCCCCCCCCGGACGGCTTCACGGGGGGGCAGAGCCCCCCCCCCCCCCTTCCGGCGCCTGCCCGGGATATTTTTTAAGAGCTTCGCTTAGGTCCCCGTCCATTGACAACGAGCGTTGGGACTCCTGTCTGGCAGCTATTTATTTCACGGGGGGGCTGTTTATACCCGCCTTTTCATTTCAGGCTTTTAAAATTCCGATCATGGGACCAGTGACAAGTGAAACACTCGGTTAATAATTCCCCGCAAAGAGATTTGTATGTGCCGAATATGTTGTGTTAACAAACAACTGAGGCGACCTCTTAGTGTTCTGTAGTGGTAGAAAATTGTATTTTCTACCCCCTGAGAATTATTTTTGACCATCACTAATTGAAGATTAAAGCTTCTTGTACCAGAATTAGGCCACTGTCTTACATCTGGTGCATGTTTTAACAAAGTAATGCATGTCAATAAAGCAAATAGGCGGGTCCCACTCATTTTGGGAATCCATTTTATGTGATGCAGTCACCGAGTAGCAGCCTATACGGCATTTTTCGCTTTGAGCCAAGTGTTGCGAGGAGGATCGATGTCCTTGTGTAAGTTGAAAAATAAATCGGGAGTCATCACAAGTGATATTCGTACTGATATCGCGGTGTAGGCGCCAAAGAGAATAAGGTGTTATTAAAGTCTTTAATTATATTCTTTAATTTAGGAGGCGTACATGCTCTCTCTCTCGATATATATATATATATATATATATATATATATATATATATATATATATATATATATATATATATATATATATATATATATATATATGAAGCGACAGGGAGAACAATGTAGAAAAAGAGAAAGCCGGGCCCCGCCCCCTCCGGCAAAATGAAAACTCTCCGCCTATGGCTGGATAGCCTAGGTTCTGATGAGACTGCGCATGTATGTTGTATATTTATTTCTGGGTTAACGCCCAAAACCATTCAGTTGAAAGTGCCGCTCCTCCTGTCACCGTGTTCCTCCCTTTTTTGTGTATATTGTAATTCGGGGCTAAAATATGTCTTTAGGTAAGTACCAACTAGTACCAACAGTCTTGTTAAAACGTATTACAGGAATTCAGCGGTAAAAAACAAACAAAAATAACAAGGACCAAAATAACCAAGCAGCTAAAACAGCACCTTAAAATGCCAACATGATAACGCATGGTATTTTTCTGTCTCAAAATACGTATTTAGCGTGAGAGGTACTCATGAGTGTTACATAGAAAATGCCGCGATTGTGCACATTAGGGCGACGCATGCAGAAAGTTGAAGACCGCAGTAGACGCGAACTCGAGAAACGCGGAATATTAGTTTCAACGTTAAAAAATTATATTTCTGAGGTCAAAAAAGAGACCGTTTGTAGGAAGCACCATCTAAATGTTTTGAACTGGGTCAATGTCGGTCTAGAGTTCATGAGGTTTCGGTACTCATAATGCCTTGAAAATCCTGTTGATGATTACCTATCCCATTCGGGGAGCCAAAGAAATTAAATAAGTACTTAAAAGTTATTGTTTCACCACGTTTAGGATCAATTGGCTCGACAAAATAATTCGGGAGGGGAGTTCCTTTTCTTTTCTGTATTTAACGACAACACTAATATTGGGCTTCCTATAATCGACCGGAGAGTGCTCCAGTAGCCAGCATCTGATTAATCCGTTAGTTAGTGGTGCCGTAACGCTTTGCAAAAATGTTTAAATGGGAATCGCGAATGTCCGTCAGCACCGGGAGTTCAGGTATTTGTAAGAGAACCTTTAATACCTTTAATTTCTTCTTCCATTTCTGGGATCATATATGTCGTGTCGAAATGTTACATATGATTTCAGCATCTACCACACCACACAACACAACACAAGGAGCAAGTGAAACCGACGATCACAGGCGCTATTCACTCGGCCCTTCTTGTGCGAGCTGACAGAGAATGCCAACCTGCCTAAATGTGTGTTATTCCAATTTACATAGGCATCTGAGACAGAATGGAAGGATCATGGGATCGCAGATTTGAGGCTATAAATCTGCCTACTGCTAGGAAGTGTGCATTGAATTTGTTCGCTAACGTAACGCCATTGAATAGACAGCTATCAACAAGCACTTCCGGAAGTAGTTTATTAGTTCTATTACCAATAGAAGCTCCATTTCTTCTTGGGCCTGCTTAGTATTATTTCCTATCTGCGAAAAGATATCCCTGTAAATGGATGACTTTGCTACTTTCGTTACATTTGTGCTTAGTGCATTAGGAAACATTTTGTACTTGACTAAAATGTGAAAGCTTGTTGTCTTTAGAAACCTGGAGAACATGTTGATCTTGAATATATATGACAGCATAAACATTTTTTTTCTAGTTGTGTTGTGTGAATTTGCTTTGCTCACTTGTCTGTCTGTACTAAAAAATGTAACCCTGTGTATTCCCACCTGGTAATAATGCTTTCCGGCAGTGCACATATGGGGCAAGTGGACGAGACTCGGGTCAACCTCAACGAGGTGCCGAATGACCTGGCACGAGGACTCGCTTGCCGTGCCGGTCAGATCCGACCCGAAGCCCACTACCATTCCGGGGATTATAAAGATAATTTAATCACGTGCAACGATATCACAAAATATTACTACTTGGGGCGTAGGCAATTCCCACTGCCACACGTAAAGTTGAACAGGGCTCAGGCAGTCACGCTACGTTTACTGCAAACCGGGACTTACCCCACTCCATATATTCTAAACAAAATTCATCCCGAAAATGAAATTCAAAAAAGAATGTAACGCGTGCGGTGGCATCATTGAAATCAGACACATGCTGGCGGGCTGTCCCGCGACTCTTGCCGATCCCGAAGAAAAATGGCTTCACTGGCAGGAGATGGTCCAAAGCTCTTCATGTCATGATCAGCTACGGGCTGTCCAGAATGTTCACGATGACGCCCTAAGGCTCGGCCTGACGGTACCAACGAGGACGCGGCCCGCCCCGGTCTGAAAGACCGGGCTTCAGGACTGTAATAAAGTTTTGTGAATGAATGAGTGCAGGAACTGGAAATAAATAAATAAATAAATAAATAAATAAATAAATAAATGCAAATTTGGTACATCCCACGCCTCGTGGGAATTGGTTTCATGCGAAGCGCTAAGCGAGTAATCGTCTATGGTGCATATTTTGGCTTTGACCCAAGCATTACGATGCGATCCGACGTGTTTTTTAAAGTTTACTAGCTGTGTGCACATCGTAGGCTTACCAGGAACGTCGACTACACTGGCGTTTAAAGGGTAACCTAGGGTCTGACATAACTTCAGCATTCACGTTAGAACAGATACGTCGGTATTATCGAAGCGAAGTGAATTTTACGGTGTAGTGATGTCCATATCATTCGTAATTTTTGTTTGCGTATTCCTCCGGGGTCGAGCAATGCTTCAATGTAGCTTGCTGAATTATAGGTGCCTAACACAATTTTCATTTCGCTTTTCAATGGAAAAAGAAAACACCACCACAACATTCAAAATTTTCTAATAAAACATTAAGAGAGATAGTGGAAGCCTTCTGCACTGAAAACCAAAAAGAAAAGTGTGTTAGGCACCCGTCTGTCGCGTTGCTTGAAAAAGTAGTTTCGCTCCTTTTATCATTCTTTAAGGCATGTGGCCATGTGCTGTTTTACGTGCGCTGTTGAAGAGTTTTGATGAGTTGGTGCAGATCAAAGGTTTCTTGGGTCAATATTTTCGGAAAATAAATCTGTTTTCAGATTGCGCTCGTCCTTGTGGTGCTTCTCCTTGTCCCTTCGTTTTTTACGCAAGATGACTAAGAACAATTGTGGCCTACACCAAGAGGCGGTCACGAGAGCACCCAGACGTAGGCTGATAGATAGTTAGAGAGGCTGATAGATAGATAGAGAGGCTCATAGATAGATAGATAGATAGATAGATAGATAGATAGATAGATAGATAGATAGATAGATAGATAGATAGATAGATGAACTTCTTACCGGAAGAAGGAAATTGCAGTGAGAATCTCTTGATTCAAAAGTCCAAACAGGAGGAAAATTGAAATATTAAAAACTAGCAGTTGTTCCGTGTACGAAATGTTCCGCCACAGCTGGCACCGTGCCAGGGAGCTTCAACGGCGACGGCGGGGTGCCGGCCTAAGGAGCTTCGCTCCTAAAAAAGAAAGCGCCAGGCCTGCGCGGACCACGCAGTACAGACACAAGGAAAGCTGGAAGAGCAGCCTTTCTGGAGCCTATTGTAAACTCTTCTTATTCGTCTCCTCATATCACTGCCTCATACCCAGTACAAGGGTTGGCCGAGTAGTAGGTGAATTTTTCCAGTATTTTCTCTAATGTATTACTCGTAGAAGCTATAGTTAACTATTATAATGAACTGAAGTACGAATTATAGGTAATGAAATATGTGAAGGAGGAGAATTTAGCTAAATACTATTTTAGACTGAGTGACGAGTTCCTGAATGGCGAAGAAAACATCCCTGTGGCTGTAGCCCAGAGTAGAGGCTCCGAAAGAAAGAATCACTGATTCTTATATTTCCAGGCCCAGATTTCGAAGAGGTAGTACTATGAATACTTTCCTCAACGACGTAAACCGGCGACAGAAAAGAAAGAAATGACGAATGGTTTCCTCCTCATTACAGAAGAGGCACAGAGCGGAAGGCACTAAACTTGCTTTATGCAGGTAAAAATTGAGGGAGGTAACGCGGCAACGAAATTTGGGTATGGCCACTTTCATTATTCACCACATGGATAAATCACTGCACCAGGGAAATAAGAGGTGCATATATTCGGAGAAGCTGTCAATACAGGGTCTGATAAACTTTTTCTGAATTTTAGTGAGCGAAATCTTGCCATTGATGATGTTTGTTTTTAGCGGGATAAGCCGAATGATCGTCAACAAACGCGTCGCGTTTGCTAAAGAATCAGCCATTTCATTTAACAACGAACCTTTGTGGCCTGGTACCCGAAATGAAATTAACAAATCGAAGGGGTGAGCGGGATCTAGTACTTTAAAGAGCTTTAGTATAGGCGTTTCACCAGATGCGGAACGAGATTAGACAGGGATTCGTACAACCGTAAGAAAGTATTCACCGTAAGTAGGTTGAATTGGCTTAAAAGGGGTGGTGTTCGCGCTTCTAGGTATAGTACAGCATTTGCCATAAATTTTTGGAAGTCCTAACCAAAGCCGTAAAGCCTGTCGCTTTAATAGGACTAGTGGCCGAAGCTTGTATGCTGATGCCCTGGAAAAAATCACGCCATATCCACGAAGTGAATGATGATGAGTAGGCGAAGCTCGGATCGTTTTCATCTATGGCAGAAAGAGATTGTGTGGTCTGGAACGCGCTTATACTTCATGGTCATCAACGTCATCGTCATCGTTACCACGTGCAGTGGGTACATTCCCCTATACCGGAACGCGCTTATTCTTCATAGGTCATCAGGTATCATCGTCATCTTTATCACGTGTAGTGGGTACATTCCACTATACTGGAACGCGCTTATACTTCATCGTTATCACGTCTAGTGGGTACATTCCACTATACTGCGTCATCGTCATCTTAATCACGTGGAGTGGTACATTCCACTATACGTGGCTACCTACCTACCTACCTACTACTACTACTACAGAGGAGGGACAGACCCACACCCTAAGGAGCTTCGCCCCTAAAAAGAACACCCTCTTGGGGAAACTGATACAAGTACGCTTGTAAGGTACCCACTACGCTGTAAATCATCATAATATTTGTCAAGTACGGAAGGCACCCACTATACCATTATTGGTCATTATGTGGAGAAGCAGGGCACCCGCTACACATTTGTGAGGTATTATCTGAACTTCGTTGTTGCTGTGGCTGATTACGATAACGAATTATGGCTGAGCCCTTTGTAATAGGTTAGGAAGTGTTAAACGATTCACTTGTTACGAAAGTCGCATTGTACGATGCCTGGTTGTTGTTTTAATCTTTTACAACGCTATATATATACATTACGTATCATAGCGCGATTACTTGCCCGACATAACACCTCAGTATGTTCTTTTTGCGAAAGGCATTCAGGCACCAGCGCTGCTCTGCGATTAAATACTCGACTGTCACGCAGATAAACCTGATTCAAATTCCATCCAATCCAAGATATTCCATCCAATCCAAGACGTTTTTTTTCCCTCATTTCGCGCTATAGCAGTTACCGGCACCGGTGGTGAAGACGGCGGCAACGCCGGCGGCGATGGACAAATACACCCCTCAAATTGGCTCTTTCTTGTAATTTCATAACAACTTTTGATGTGAAAAATCGAATGAACAGGGTGTTTCCCTGGTAGGCAACGTTTCGATAAGTGGCAGCTTTCTTCGTGAAGCGACATCGACTTGTGCAAAGATTTTTCGAACTGTCCGCTTGATTCGTGTATTTCAATTATTAACGTTGTCGATTATTGTTGCTGAAGTTATCCAGAGGAATAAATTAACTTTACTGAAACTGCTGAACGGAATTTGTTACTTCTACGTTATTTTATCGAAGTTTCCAATCTACCTTGCACAAACACAATGAATATAACGCGCCGTTGTGCCCTCTGCAGCTGATCATTTCGTCCTTGCCCCTTTCCCTCACTAAATTATTCTTTTTTTTTAATTTTGTCGGTCATCATCCACTGCTTCTTATACTAAATATCAGAATGGCGCGGAAAACCCCGCTCGGTGCGTACGCTGGAGCCGAGGGCATTGTCGCAACTCAAACGCTTTTTCTGCGGTCACTAGATTTTGCTTACATTAGAGCGTCTTAGTCTGTCTTATATTTCCGCTATACACAAAATGCTTTGCGTATAGCGGAATACCGGGTGGGAACTGCGCATGCGCGCGCCCCTCGAAAACATGGCCACGCCGCCGAAAGCGGTTGCCGTTCCACCTCGAACCTAACAAGTGGACGTCGTGCGCTCTGCAGCTGCTGCAGCTTTCTGCAATATCCAATACTTGCCAAACAAACCTGTGCACAATCCAAAGCATTCAAGCCCAGGCTCTTAGGATATGCCTTGGTTTACCACGCTGCGCATCAACAGCTGAAACCATCGCCATAGCTCAGGACTACCCAATCACGACGCACATCACCGTTGAGACCATGCGTACATGTCTCAGGCAATATGCCAGGAACCCTTCTCAGTTTTCTCTCTCTTTCTTTTTTCTCTGTTTCCTGTTTTCTCGGTTTTTTTTGTTTACTTCTATGGATTTCTTCCTCTA